>PVJH01016240.1:0-51107 GCA_004026705.1 Nesogale talazaci
GGTTTTTTTTTTTAAAGAGGAGCTTGTACCAAGGGCTCAAGTGGAAAATGTTGGGAAATGTATGTGGAAATGTGTGCAAATGTGCTTGATACAAATGATGTACTGAATGTAGTAGCTGTAAGAGTCCCCAATAAAATTTTTTTAAAAACATAAATCTCCTATAAATTTAGCTTCCCACTTTCACCTCCAGGTTTCACCAAATCTCTAGAAATGTCACTAAGCAGTCTAGGTTGAACGAGGTTATTAAGGTTCCTTGGTGAACACGTATGCCTCCTTTCTGACGCTCAATCAGTTTCAAAACATTGTGGAGTGAAGCTAGGACCTGCTTTCTTTTCCTTGAGAATGTAGCCTGTTTTATCTCTTAGACTGGTGACTCCTTGAACATATGGTACCTTTTTTATTAATCTCTGTATCTATTACAAGATGTATCTATTTTTTAAATTAATCTCTGTATCTCAATCAGCACTAGGGATGAAAAGCTTTTGTTAATATCAGAAATAAATATACTGATTTCCTATAAGCCAGGAAAATAAGAGATGAAAGCATAGGATATATAAAGTCATATGGTATATATATTTTGCTTAGGAATCAGAATATTTATATGATATGTATCAAAATATTTATATGATATATATTTCTTGCTTAGGAAGCAAAATATTTGAAATTAGGTCCTTTAAAAGTTGAAACCTGTTCTAAAATTTTTGCTGGTCATTTCCTGGGGTCCATTTACATTACAAATTCTGTCAGCTTTTTGTTATCTTTCCTTATAACCTGCCCCAACTGCATGTGATGAAGATTCTCCATCCTTGCTGCTAAGGAACATTCTGGCTGTACTTCTTCCAAGACTGAAAACTGTTTGTTCTTTTGGCAGTCCATGGTGCTATCAATATTCTTGACCAGCATCATAATTCAAAGTCATGACTTCTTCTTCAGTCCTCCTTATTCCATGTCTAACTCCACATGCTTCTGAGGCATATATGATAGACAGTGTGTTACTGGGCCTGTGCTTCTCTCTGCTGTACAGAGAGTCACTTGATCAGGAACCAATGCTACTCCACCTAAAATCATGAGATGATTGAAAATAGCATGGCTTGGGTCTGGAGGACTTTGTCCTCAAGCTAACATCCTTGTTTTTCAACACTTAACAAACATTTTGTGAAGCAGATTTACCCAACGCAATGTATTGTTTCTGTCCTTATACTCAGCGTTCTGTCTTCATAATAAATGGTAGAACCCCTCGTATGGGTTCTCTGATATAATGAGCAAGTGACAAGAGTAAGTGACAAATTAAATCTATAAAGTACCTCTTCCCTACTATAATATTCACACAAAGTCCATGCCCCCATTCTAAGGATTGGGCAATAAAATGCCATCAGTTGTGATGTGATACGCATGGACGGTGGTTTTGATTTCCATCTCCAACAACTGACTTTCCAGACTGACAGGATAAAGAAAGAGATTGGTGCAGGCTGCAGAGTAACAGTGGATAAAACAAGTCCTGAAGCAAAACTGTCTCCAAGCATAATGCATTTTCACATAGAAATGAAGATGAAGATGAGCCAGTCTGCATGCCCAAATAAATTGTCGAAGGTTACCGACAGCCCCAGTGATGGAGCTTTTGCCATTCTAGTATATTGCACTCAATCCACTCCTATGACGAATGGAAAGGGGGAAAAGAAGGCCGATTTGATTGATACTGTCTCCTGAAGCTTTAGGAACCGTGGTGGCGTAGTGGTTACACGTGGGACTGTCATCCCACATTGCCGGCAGTCTGAAACCAGCAGCAGCTCCATGGAACAAAGACCGGCCTTCCCATCTCCTTTATGAACAAATTGGTCATGGTGACAGGGATGAGAATACACATAAGCTTTCAAAAGCTTAATCCCCTTCTACAAGGCTGTCTTACTACCTTTTTCATGTCTAAGGCTTCAGCAACAACAAACAATTTAATATCCCCCCTACCAGGCCATCCATTGAGCAGACCTGCCCGATGGGTGAGTGCATTGGAGGCTTCCATGGTAGGATGAGGGAGCATTGAGTACATTCACATGAATTAAGCATGCACTGCAATGGAGTTTGTTTTCCTTTTTCCTGCCTCCATGAACTTGCTAAGTACTTGCTGCATGGCCATTTCCCTCAACTCCCGCTGCCTTTGGGTCATTTCCAGCTCATAGCTGGGCATGGGTTTCTGAGACTGTACCACATTCTGAGAGCAGAAAGCCTCATCTCTCTCCCGAGGAGCCCCTGGTGGTTTTGAACTACTGACCTTGTGGTAAGCAGTCCATTGTGCAGTACGCCATAAAATATATTTTGTCAACAAAACCCTTTGCTTTAAAATAAGAGAAGGAAGTGGGATGGAGTCCATGGGAGTCAGTTTCCTGGTGCCTCCTTTATTCTATAAACACCTAGCCTCTAGACGAGTCTAAATGAACTTTTAAAAACACCTTAAAAACCATAAAAAGTTGCTTATTATCTTGTAGAAGATAGCTCGTGCTGTGAAGTAGTGATCAAAATATGGTGCTGATTCTCTCTTACCCAGGTTTCACAAATTTGAAAACAAAGGATTTCTGCCTTTCACAATAACACTAGATGACAGTGAAACACACAAAGTGCAATAATAAATAAATAATACAGTATTTCTGTCATCCCTGAGACTCTGTGCTCTATTATTTTCAAGATTCTGGAACCAAAGGCCTCAACAATGGCTATAAACTGTATCACCAGCTAGAAAAATATTTTATTCCTGAAATCATTTTTCATGCTTTCTGCTTATACTCAAGCACTTCACAGTGGTTTGGGTACTGGGAAAGATTATGTTGCTTGTTCTCTCACATATACTTCCATGCCAGTTGTAGTTATATTTTCTCTTGTGGATAAATAAACTGATATTCTTGTGTCTACTTCATTCAAGGATTTTGGTGAACTTGAGTCCAATTCTTATAGCCTGGTCACTCCTGGGAAATGCAAACTATTGAGCCTTTTAAAAAAATCAATTTCTTAGATGACATTGTATGTAGGGGTTCATTTTGAGTATGTTCAAATATTTCAAGATTTTTCCATTTCCCTTTTGTAATGATAGTGTTTTGTGCCTGAACCTCAATTCTTAAAATTTCTTGCATGGAAATCCAATTTCCAGTTTCCCTTAGATTACCAGATTTTTTTCTAAAAAGCCTAGGGTGTTTTCTGAGGATCTGTAATTTTGCTATTATTGTTTGCAAAGTCATGATCATATGATTAACCTAGGTCAGAGTACTTATCCCTCCCCCCCCCACCACCACCCCAGAGGGCCAGGAAACATTTGATATTTGATGCTCATGTAGCTAGAAAATTTGTTTCCTTACAAGTTCCAAGAATTTTTTTTTTCCTTCTGGAAGTATGTCTCCCAAGGACCCTCTACACTTGCCTATTGTCTAAGGCTGCAGTTAAAGCCCATTTGTTTCTGCAGGCTTATTTTAAAACATTATTCTGCATTTGCTAAACTGCCCTCTGCTAACTTTTCAAAGAGTCAACATTACAAATGATTACACATTGTTGGGGTCCTCTTTTAAACAAGTACTGGGCTTCCCAGAGATTTAGCTTGTCTCGTATTTAGCACAGCAAAAATCTAGGGCGTGTTGGGGTAAATCCTAACATAATTCTAAAGGAAGTGACAGAGTTTCCTTGACATTCATCTTTTGTCTTTGACGAGATAAGAAGAAACTTTCTCCTTGACAAAATAAAACTTTAGGAATTCAAAAAAGAGATATGGAAGGATAGGGAAAATAGCCCAAACATGCATAAAAACAAAAATATTCTTTTGAGCATTTGGGTTCAAGTGATGTACTACACCCACATCTGGGTTGAAATGATTTTTATTTTTGTAAGTAATTTTCTAAGAGTCAACTTCTAAAATGGTCCTGTTTTACCCCAATATTTTACAACTAAGAAGGCTGCAGCCTTTTAAATTTTTATTTAAAAGTCATTATTTCCTCAATTAATGAATTCACATTTGGATTATAAGTGGCTCATCTAAAAGAATTAAAAGTATTTTAAATTTCCTATATAAGGTAAGTCTTTGTGAATTATTTTCAACCCAAATGGCTGTATCACCTAAGATTTGATTCAAAGTGATTGTAATTTGGAAAGTCACTTTTTTTCAAAATTAAAAATATCTTAGATGTTACTAAGAAAGTTAGTAAAAGCTATTTTTGTATGCCTAGACTTCACCCCATTTTGAAAAATATGCTTAAATTAGCTAATCATTTCTATATGGGACAATTTGTAACATCACTATGAAAATATTTAGCTTCCTATTGATACCGAAATAAAATTAATTGATATATCAGATGCCTTCAATTTACAAATAACCTTATTTTAGATTCTTTATTAAAATCATTTTATTGGGCCCTTACAATTCTTGTTACAAACCATACATCAATTGTATCTGACATATTTGTGCATATATTCCATCTTTCTTTTATAGACATTTACTTTCCATTCAGCCCTAGGGGGAAATTGTCCTAAATCAATAAACTAGTAATTTAGAATGATATACTCATAGAATTTATATTGCTATAAATTTGTATCACTAGAAGTCATTTGGTTTTGGTCCATTTTATAATGTTAAACAGAGATTACACATGGTTGTAAGATAATAAGACATCTACATGCACTTTTTAAAAGCAATCTCCAAAAACAGGAGTAGCAGAAAGCTGAAAGAAACATGAAAATCCAACTGAGACCAGGAGTGCTCTGCGACCTGAAACCAAACACAAAACCAGAAAGGAGAATAAGAACTGGTAACAATACCCCACATGCCAAATCTACCACCCTCGAGTTAATTCTGATTCATGGCAATCCCTTGTGTTGCAGAGCGGAATGGAGCTCCATGTGTCTTCATTGGGTGAGTCAGTACAGAAGAAGATCTCTGAACTTTTTCTACATGGCACTACTCCATGGGCTTTTACTGCCAAGTTTTTAGGGGAGCAGTCATGCACAAAGTGTACCTACCCAAAGAATTGGAGAATATATGTCATGGCTACCAGGAGACAGCATGAAGGAAAAGCCTGCAGAGAATGCAATGTGGAAAAATGAAAGCACAAAAAAGAAAAATGATTTGGTTGGCTCGACTCTGATTACAACAATCATTTAAATTTACCAAGGCAGGAATGAAAAATACCCTGAGCTTTGTAGGTAAAGAAGACAATGTGTTCCCTTTTTCTGATTACTCCAGTTTAGATTGAATTTTTAATCACTTGAGCTAAAACATCTTAACTCATAATATAATAATGCATTCACTGGTAAGCATATTCAAAAAAAACCCATCTGTAATAACCTCACTCCTTTCTTCTACCAAGTAAAATGAATCTTCTGTTTCAAAGATATTTCACTATTTTTCACATCTATATAGCCTTGTAAAACAAGTATGTGTTACATTAATAATATAGTCAAAAGCTTATTTTTAATCTTTAATTCCCCAATTTCAATTAAACCTATTGTGAGATAATCATTTATTGAATGCTTATTAAATTATTTTTAAATGATAGGTGAATAAATAAATAACCCATGATCCCTGACCTTACATAAATAGCATCAAGTCATACAGTATAGATACTCTGAATAGGCAGTCATTAATCCTAATTTAATGATTTCCAGGAATGATTGAAAATTCTTGTCTTTTTCAGTGAAAAGAACAACATTCAATTAGCTTTATCTAATGCACATAGAGTAGCCCTCCAATATTAGTGCTGATTGAGAGATTGGAAAAAAACAAGTTAAAATGGAATAGTTCTTTTCAGCTAAGAACATATTATATCATATGGACACTACATGGAAATATTGTAAATAAATAAAGGAAATATGAATATACAAATAAAGAACTAAGAAGTAAAAAAATTAAACAATAAAAAATAAAGTTTAATCGACTCTTACCTCATGAAGTATGCTTTTTCAGACATCTGTGACAGGGAGACAGCTTCTCCACTTCATTGCAGAGAAACTACCTCCTCTGAAGGCAAGCCAGTCCATTGTTTGAAAAGCCAAATTCCTTATAGCTGTGTCATTGTGTATGTGCCTTGTTCATGTATGCTGTCTTCAATCCTTTCTACATGAGAGATTTCTGTGATCAAAACAGATATCTTTTGTTTGTGAATCTTCTCTTCTAGTTAAGCATAATCACAATTTTCAAGATTTGCTTACATAATGCCCAATCCCATCACAATTCTATAAGTTCCCCACTAAATATAGACCAATTTGTTTGCATAATAGTCATTCAGACTATTTATTAATTAATAATTATTACTTGTCATATACTGTGAATATATTATAACATCTTGAATGCATAACAATTATGGAAGGTATAATGGAAGATTATTCTTGAGAGTTTAAATAGTGTAAGCATTCAAATAATAAATTTACCCTAACAATTACTTTTCATGATCACATTTTTAAAATGGCACCACTGTGAATATAGCTCAGTCTGCCATAATAGGCAATGGCAGATAGATGATGACAAAACTGGACAAGGTGGTAATGATGGCAAAGGGTACTTAGAAATTGATTCTGACAAGGTTCTTGCATGCTGTGAAAATTTCATATATCGCACAGAAAAAAATATTTGCTACTGAGCAGAAGTTACTCTCTATGTGGAACTTGAGAGCCTGGAAAATGAAGGCAGGCACAAGCAAGCAGAAGACCACCTGCTCTTTTCCAAAAGTCTATAGCATCATCCCCTGTTGTGGCTAGACACCTTCACAGACAAACCTCTGTCTATTGGTTGTCATATAATTTAATGTGAAGATAAAACACCTGGGTATATTGAAAGTATTCAACGAGAGAGTTATAAGAGAATTCACAGAATGGGGAAACATCTTTAGCAATGACACATCAGACAAAGGCCTTATTACTTAAATCTATAATACTTTGCAAGCTTACAATAAGAAAAACACTAACTGCTCACTAAGGGGGTGGGGGGGGGAAGGACCTGAACAGAAGTTTCACAGGGGCAGAAATCCAAATGGCCAAGAAACATATGAGAAAATGTTCACGATCATTAGTCATAAGAGAAATGCAAACTCAAAGAATTGTGAGATGCCACCTAACCCCTTCAAAGATAGCCCAATTCAAAAGATGAGAAAGGGGCTGGGTGAGATGAGAACTCTCATCCACTGCTGGTGGATCTGTTGGTATGTGCAGCAACTATGGAAATCGATTTGGCCACACGCCAGGGCTCCAGTGTTCATCATGACACAATTCACAAATGCAGGGAGTTGGAAACAATGCAAATTTCCATCAACAGACGAATGGGTCAAAAAACTGTGGTACATACATACAGTGGAGTACTATTCATCTCTAAAAAGCAGGAATGAATGCATGAAGCTCATTGCAACATGGGAAGAGCTGGAGGAAGTCATGCTAAATAACGTAAGCCAAGCACAAAAAGACAAGTACAATATGAATCCACTGAGGTAAACTTTAAACAAAATCGGGGCATAAAGGAAAAGCTACTATGTACATATATCCCCCGGGTGAGGTCTAGCAACTATGCCAGGGATCAAACGCAATCCAGGAATAAATACGACATCCAACTAAATAAGAGGGGAAAAGAAAGAGGGGAAAAAGACCTGGGAAGAGGGGGAGCAGAGCACTAACCCATTCTGGGGTGGGTATTGTTTGTATCTCTACAGGAGTGGGAGAGAAAGGCCGGGCTTCAACCTGATGTACCAAGACATGAATACAACATACCAACATGTACCAGGGGAATGAATAGAGAGATCTGTGGGGCTGACCCCATTCCCAACCATGTTGACACCACGCCCCTCAGAAGAATGCACTTCAGAGGACAGCACTGGTGATACAGTTTGGAGAGGGTGGTGTGCATGATTAGAGCACATGAGAAAAATTAAAAGGAATGGAGATGAAAAGGAAGACATCCTGGCCTACCAGCACCCAGGGGTGATATTCTTGCTCAAAGCAGACAGCACACAGAGAGGCCATCGGGTTAGCCCCACCACAAGACACGACATTCTTAACTAAACCATCACGCTGCGAGAGACACAATGCAAAGATTGTGCACAATCTGACCCCATCACGCTTGGGTGAAACACTAAGGGATTGCAACAGAGCAGCAAGTGGAGCAACGTGATGAAATTCCTAGGGAATACTAGAAATTAACTTTGGAGGCAGAGCATGGCACCCCATCAGACTCAACTGAAAAACACTCTGAAAGGCCAACACACGGAACTTGAACTATATATAAACTTTTCCATTTTTGCCCGTTGCTTTCTTTTTGTTGTTCTTGGGTTGGTGGTGGTGGTGGTCTTGACCTTCTTTGTTGTTTTATTTGAATTTGCCTGGTTTTTGCACTTAATAATCTAACGGCATGTCTATCTAAATAAAACAGCTAGGATAAATAATTCAGACACAAAAAGAATGGGATCAATGCTTCCAGGGAAATACAGGAGAGGGGATGTGGGAGAGAGGAAGGGAGGTGGGGAAAACCAACCCAGTGACAAGGAAACAACAAATGAATTAAAATCAATGGCAAGAAGGGGGTAGGATGCTTAGTGGGGCTTAGTCAAGAGCAATGTAGTAGCAAGGAACTATTAAACCCAAATGAAGGCCAAACATGATGATAGGACAGGAAGAAATAAAATGAAATAAAGAACACAACCAGGAGGCAAAGTACATTTGCAGAGGTCTAAAGACAGGCATGTACATATGTAAATATATCTGTAGGGAGAGGAGAATTTAACTACTTATTCATATCTATATGTTAAGAATTAAGGTTGCAGATAGACATTGGGACTCAACTTGAGTACTGCTTCAATACAAGAACACTTTGTTCTAACAATCCAGCATTCTGTGATGCTCACCTCCCTGACATAGTAGTTGAAGACAAAATGGGTGCATAACCAAATATAATAAAGAAAGCTGATAGTACCCAGCTATCAAAAGACATCACATCTGGGATCTTAAAGGCTTGAAGAGAAACAGGCAGGCATTTAGCTTAGATGCAACAAAGCCCACATGGAGGAATCACACCAGCCTGTGTGATTGTGAGGTGTTGATGGCACCAGGTATCAGGCATCTTAGACCCAGAACAAAATCATACCCAATGTGAATGGAGGGGTGGGGGGCATGTAGTGGAAAACCAATACCCATCTATACACAATTGGACATACCCTCACAGAGGAGTCACACGGAAGAGATGAGCCAGTCAGGGTGCAGTATAACACTGATGAAACACACAGTTTTCCTCTAGTTCTTTGGTGCTTCTTTCTCCCCACTATTATGACCTCAATTCTATCTTACAAATCAAATTATCCCAGAACATGCACACTGCTACAGATAAGAGCCCATAACACAGGGAATCCATGATATATAAACCCTTGAGGGCCAACAATGAGAGTAGAGATACCAGGAGAATTAGGGGAGTGTAGAGGAAGAGAAGGATATTTGACCACAAGTATCAACATAAAATACCCCTTTGGGGGTGGGGGCACAAAGGAAAAGTGGATGAGGGGCGACAGAGGATGATGTAAGATATATGTAGATCCCTACAACTGGTTCCCCCTTTCTATTCCACCCTCCCTCCACCTCTTGGTATGATCACTTTCACCACTGGTCCTGAAGGAACAGCTAGCCTACATTCCCCATGTTTCTGGCTCCAGTGTACATCCCCTGGTCTAGCTGGATTTTTCGGATAGAATTGGGATCATGATAGTGGTGGTGGTGGGGAGGGGGGAGGAAGCATTTGAGAACTAGAGGAAAGTTGCATATTTCATTGTTACCACTGTACCTTGTATGGCTCGTCTCCTCCCTACAACCCCTCTGTAAGGGGATGTCACTTCACCTACTGATAGACTTTGAGTCTCCAGTCTGTATTCCCCCTCATTTATAATGATACAGTTTTTAGTTCTTTGATGCCTGATAGCTGATCTGCCAAGGGATAATCTTAATAGATTTTATCAAAGGACATAGAATAATGACCATGGAGCTTTAGTATGATGTTTTAAGAAAAAACTTGGAAATTGCCCTCATTGGTGGAGGGGGGAGGGAGGGGGAGAGAATGGCTGGAAAGCTGCACTCAATATTTTTCTGCTTCACCACAATGCATTTGCTTATTTATTCTGTCAGGGCAACAAGACCTGCCATCTGGCAAATTTCAAGGATGCCAAATGGCTGCTTGGCATCATTCGACTTCGATATAAGAATGTGATGACACAGGACCAGGGGGTGTTCAGCTCTGTTGCACACAAGGCCGCTGTGATTCAGAACTGACCCAGTGAGTCCTAACAACAACAAATCAGAGTGAGGGGAATGATACCAATGACCCAGATCAAACCCACTGTCATGTAGTAGCTCTCAACTAATAGCAACCTTATGATGACTCGTGGATAATAAGGGGAGTGGGCAGCCTTGTTTTTCTCCCAAGAAACAGTTGGTAGTTTTGAGCAGCTTTGCCACTGACTCTGGAGTTAGTAGTCCAATGATTACCCAACAACATCAAGCAAAGCACCTTTGGAGACACGTTAGAAGAGTTAGAGAGATTAAAAAATTCACATTCAGAAGTGTACAAACCTAGACAGAGGGCACGTGGAGAAATAACAGTTCATATTTTGATATTTTATTTAATAAAGTTTCTTTGTGTGTGTGTGGCATCATTGCGCTGGTGGGAGTAAGAAGTCCAGCCTTGCTCCTGGACAGCTGCTGCTGGATTTGAACCATCAACCCTGTAGGCTGCAGTCCCGCACACAACCACTATGACACCAGGGTCAGCTTAATAAAGATTGATATGTTTTATGTTAATAATTGTTTAACAGATCCTCATAATAGCATTGGAAAACTAAAATTAATAGTTAATAGATATCTTTAAATGGATGAACTGCTTCTCAGTATTTACTACTAACACAATCTAGCATTTGAAAATAAGAGGATAGCACTGGAGCTTTAGTTTGATCTGTGTTCCCCCAAAAGATGTAGTCAAGTCCTAATTCTCAGAACCTGTGATTGTGACCTTATCTGGAAATACCTTCATAGAAGTAACTTATTCAAATCAAGCCAAACCCACTTCCATGGAGTCAATTACAGTTCATCACAATCCTAAATTAGGTTTCTAAGACTAAGTATTTACAGAAGCAGACAGTCTCATGCTTCTTTCTGCCAAGGGTCTATTTAAACCATAGAATCTGTGGCTAATAGCTCAATGTCTAACTCACAGGGCCACCATGGTTAAAATGAGGTCCTGCTTGAATAGGATGCTCTCTACTCTTACACAATAAGTGGAGAAAAGGCTCAAAGGAAAAACATCTGAAGACAAAGACAGAGATTTAGTTACGCTGCCACAAGCCTGGAAGCTGCAAAGGGAGTATGGCCTTGCTATCATCTTGATTCCAGACTCCAAAATTATCAGAGAATAAAATCTAATGCAAGCCAATTTCTGATACTTTCCTATAATAGTCTTAAGAGAGCAAGATAAACAGATTTTTGTTGTTGTTTACAGCATACAAAACTTGCATTTTTTTACTCACAAAGAAATGCAAGTCACATTGAATCATGTAAATTTGGGGGAAAATTAATATTTTATATTAATAATTAATTAATATTTCCATTCATTAAACAAATACTTCCTACGTGTTTACAATGTGTTCTCATATGTTGGTGTTTAGGATGCATCTGTGAGCAAAAGGAATTCTGTCCACAACAGGTTTACATTCAAAAGAGAAAGACAGGAGAGGGGAGTCTCATGATAAGCATCCAGATAGAATCACCCACCGAAGGCTCCTGTTGTCAAACCAGAAAATTAAGAGGTAAAGAGGCCAATATTGGGAGATCAGGTGCTAGAAATAGAATCCCAGTGTCTTAGGGTTTCTGGTTCAGATCTCTCCTTTCCATTTACACCATGGTGCTATTTGAAGGTTCTCTGGGACAATGATCTAAGTCCACCACACCTGTCCAAAGTTTTTCACATCCCTCATCAGGTCCAGTGAAAGGTTCCAGTAACCTATCCTGCTTGACATTCAAGACCTACCAGCATGCTGTAATTATGACTGTGGTCACAATCCCAGGCCCAAGAAGAGTCTCTGAAAACTAGCCATGAGAGCTCATTCTGGTGCTCCCCTTTATGGTTTTCTCTCCACTCGTGCATTCACAGGCTTTGCACCTCCCCTCCCCGCCCAGGATCAGAGGGACCACATCAGTCATCTACTTTCACCTAACCCCCCCCCACACACACACCAGATCCACATACAGCCTGACAGCATGGGTAATAAAAGATAATAAGGCACTAATTTACTACAAGGAGAGACCCCTTGGGCTATATACCTGGGTGAGATCACAGAACCCAAGAACATAGTCTATGAAGCAGTTTTGAGAGTGAGCCAGGGGTAAGCCAGTGGGGCAGCCTGAAGAACTCAGACTCAGGAAGTCCCAAGCCCATTCAGCCAATCTAATTCCCTTGTCTTATAGGACCGCAAGGTAGAACCCCCATACCCAACACCTTACAAGCATTAAAAAAAATTTTTTTTAATCCCTTAAGAAAATGTGGTCATTTGAAACCTATGTTCCCTTGGGTAACTTCAAATTTAAACCAACACACAATTAGATCATTAACAATGTTTCAACATAACAAAGCAAGAAAAATAACCAGGAGCTTAGAGACCACAGTCTCCACCAATATGAGGTTTTGCCAGGTTGGGCTTGGCAAAAAAAATCTTTGAAAGATTGCTCAAAGACCACAGATTATTATCAGAAAAATAAGCCTTCCACATAAGAAACCAGCTCATTGAGTAAGATATGGCTATATTCCACCACCAACCTTAGGGTACTTAGGTAGGGGGTAGGAATATTCTCTATCTCCCCACCCCCACTTGTGTACAGAGATACACTCTATCTCATCACCCCCATGCCCTCTGACCTGACTCACCAAGGGTACATTATCTCAAAATAATTAAACCAATCACAAGAACACAGCTCTCAAAGCCTTTCCAGACACCAACTCATCCACCTAGCCTGAATCTCACCCCCCTCTCTGACTCCCTACAAGACCCACAAAACAGTAAAGCATCCTAACACCAAACAGTGCCCCTGGATAATATGCAGGGTTGACAACAGACCCTGGTGGATTCACTATACATCCTTTACATCATCCAAGAAAACCCCTGGAGCCTGTTCCTTCATGTCAGCAACACACAAGCTTCTTTCACTCACCAAATAAAATGGCAGCTTTCTAGGGAGACAGAGACAGCCCCCAAGGAGACAGAGATACTACTGAAACCCAAAGCACAGCCAGACCCAAATAGGTGTTAGATCTATTTGCATTAGCTTCTGAGAAAGAAAACACAGGGCTTCTTTGCCCAACACAGGAATGAGGACTCTTGACAAGGTTTACTCAGCAACCTTCCTACCCCTGGAAAGTGAACCAAAGAACACACAGTTCCACAGATCCTACCCAGACCACCTTCTTATCAGAAGTCTCTCCTCCCAGGGTCACACAATAATGATCAATATCTACCTTGGGACTGTACATAAGAAGAGGAGAACTCAGAATTGTGCAGGAACCTACTATAAAGGATCCTTCTGTTATAAACATAAATAATTAAAGGTCTATACCTTCCCTGTCATAATTTGCAGGGTCGGTAAGGGACTCTGATAGATTTAATATACCGAACATGCACTCAACCCACCCAAACCTCTAAAACCTGCTTCCTACACCTTGACAATACCTATTCCCCACTGCCCTACCAACTAAATACGCATTCCTGATAACCCTCTGTACGTAGCCCCACGAGTCGCTCTCTTTCCCAGGGCAGCCCATGAATGCCAGCCCATCAGTACATGATCAGCCTGCCCAGTGCCATCTTCACTTCTTGCAACAGACCTGGAGCTGCTGTTAGCAATCAGAACCTGCAACTGGTACGTGTCTAGCTCTCCTGAGTAGCTCCCTCACCCACTATAGCCGGTGAGTGCCAGGCTTTGCTGCATGTGATTGTCCTGCCCACCATCACCTTTGCTAACTGTGATGACCCTGTCCATCCTGCATGAGAGTCACCAACATTGCCCTCCAAATAATGAGCTCCAGCTGTCCAGGAGAGCATCAACCCCAATAACTTAGAGACAGCTCAAAGTCACAGTGCACCTGGTTCCAGGTAGTCCTTAGGATAATTTCTACCAGCCACTGGGGAAGAAAACACAAGACTCCTGGACTCCCAGAAAAATGGCACCAAACTCCATCAAAATGCAATGCATATAACAGCCCCACATTAGCAGCCATTACAAAAAAACAATAGAAACAAAACACAATGTCTGCAGAGGTCCTGAGTTTGAACCACCACAGAAAGAAAGCTTCAGTACACTGCTTAGAGACATGTGATATATGAGAAAATCAATACGGAAAAAGGATCGATAAATAGAGAGGATAGAGACCATTTACTACAGGGAAAGAAAAGAGTTAAGGGAAAGCATAGCAGAAGCAAAGCAAATGGTAAAGGATCTTCCCAACAGACTGAAAGAGGCAAAGAATAGTATCAGTGACTTTATAGATAGCTATGCAGAATTCAATCAACATGAAAGACAATCAAAGAAGCTGAAGAAAATCTGAGAGCAATGAGGGATGTTATGAAGAGAATCAATACTTGAATAAGTGTACTAGAACACAAAAAGAATAAATCAACAACCCAGATAGTGAGGAAATTCCTGGAAGAAAACTTCCTCAATTTAATGAAGGAGCAGCAGATAATCATGCAAGAAGAGCGAGGGCATCAATTAGACTGAACTCCAGGAAGAACACACCAAAGCATGCAGAAGTCAAATTATTCAAATTTGAGGAAAATGAGTACTTAGAAAAATGCAGTCATCTATAAGGGTAGACATGCTCAGATTTATTAGCAGAATCCATGAAAAATAGGAGAGAATGGAGTAGCATCTTCCAAAAGTTGAAAGAGAACAGCAGTAACCCAAGAATCCTCTATTCCACAAATCTCTCCATCAAAGTAGAGAGAGGCAATGGTTTTCCCAGAGCAGGAAAAATGTAGAGAATACATTTTTAAAATCCAGCACTTTAAAAGCTACTTTCTGGTGGAGTTACACCGAGGAAGCATGCTCGGTCCATAAAAGTTACTTTCCAACTAACTTTGCTAATTCTACACAAACTCTTCCAGAATATAGAAAAGGACAGTAAACTCCCAAACACATTCTATGAAGCTAACATACCACTGATACCAAAACTGGGGAAGGATCCCACAAAAAAATAGAAAACTACAGGACAATATTGCTAATGAACATCTGCAAAATTCCTTAACAGAATAATGGTCAATAGAACACAAAAGTATATAAAAAGAATAACTCATCATGACTAAGAGGGATTCTTACCAGGGATGCAGGAATGGCTCAACAGCCAAAAATCCATCAACAGCATCTACCATGTTGAAAATAAAAAGACAAGAACCACATGGCAATGTCAATAGGCACAGCAAAAGCATTTAACAACTTTCAAAACTCTTTCCTAATTAAGACACTCAAGAAGATAGGACTGGAAAGAAATTACCTCAATATAATTCAAGCTATATCTGAAAATCCAACAGCCATTGTTACAATCAATGAAGAAAAGAATAAAACATTCCCACTGAAAAAGGGAACCAGACAAGGATCTCCTTTTCCCCACTTTTATTCAACATTGTCCTGGAGGTCCCAGCTAATAAATAAAGCAATGGTTCCCAACCTGTTGGGTCATGACCCCTTTGGGGGGGGGTCAAACGACCCTTTCATAGAGGTCACCTGATTCATAATACTAACATAATTACAGTTATGAAGTAGCTAAAAAATAATTGTATGGTTGGGGGTCACCACAACATGAGGAACTGCATTAAAGGGTTGTGGCATTAGGGAGGTTGAAAAACTACTGGAATAAAAGAACAAAAGGATATCAAAGATAATTTCTGTGAAAGTAAGATGTGAAATTGTCATTATTTACAGATGATATGGCTTTATATATTGAAAGCCCGAAGGTTCCACAAGAGGAGTGCAGGAAACAATCGAGTAATATGGTAGAGTGGCAGAATACAAACACTACAAGCAGAAGCCAATTGGACTGCTACATAAAACTGGACAGATTACAGAAGAAGAAATCAAGAAGGTAGTATTCTTCACAATGGCCAAACATAAATTAAAATATCTAAGGATATGTGTAACAAAAATCCCCAAATATCTGTATTAGGAAGAGTGCAGAACATTATTATAAGAAAGCCAAAAGAACCTTCCCAAATGGAAAGGTATCATATGCTCATGGATCTGTAGATTCAATATTGTCAAGCTGTCAATCCTACTTAAAGCACTATACAGGTTCAATGCAATCATGATACAAAAACCAGCATCACTATTCAAAGTAATGGGAAAACCTGGCTACCACTTCATATGTAAAAGGAAAAAGCCCAGAAAAGGCAAAGAACTCTTCAAGAAGAGTAAAGTGAGCATTCTTGTATTAGCTGACTTTAAAACTTAATATACAGCTACAATTGTAAAACAGCATAATGTTAGTATATGATAGATACTCAGACCAATGGATAAGAACAAAAAATCCAGAAATAAAAAAGGCAGAATATAGACAACTGATGCTTGATGAGGGTCTCAAAAATATCAAATGGGAGGCAGATGCCCATTTTACAAATTGTGCTGGAAAAAATGGATATCATCCTGCAGAAGAATGAAGCAAGAATTTTACCTCACCCTGGACACCCTGGACAAAATCAAGGTGTATCACAGACCTCGAGGTTAAACCCCAAACTATCAGGATCATCAATGGAAATACTGGAACAAAGCTAAGAACCTTATCACAGGGAATAAATGGACTATCAGTAATGATGAAAGATCGACATCTGGAAAAAATAGTCATGTGAAACAACCTAAAGATAAAACACTCATTTGGAGAGTAATAAGAAAGCCCAGAAGCAGGGAAAATATATTCAGCGATGACATATCAGACAAAGACCTTGTTACTAAAATCTGCAGACCACTGCAACTTTACAGCATGAGTAGCCTATTGAGGAGGTAGGCAAAAGTTTAAACAGAAGCTTCACAAAGGAGGAACCTGACTGGACAATACACATATGAAAAAATGTTCCCTACCTGGGAACATTAGCCATTCCCCAAACAGCCACCTGGGAAATGCAAATCAAATCAGCCACCTAACACCAACAAGGATAGCTCAATTCAAAAAACAGAAAGCAACAAACGTTGGAGGGGGTGTGGTGAGAGGGAAACTTTCATCACTGTTGGTAATCTACTAGATACTAACGCTACTGTGGAAAGCAATTTGGCAATACCTAAAATGGATGGAAATTGAGCTACCTTGTGATCCAGCAATTCCACTACTGGGTAAATAACCAGAAGAAATAAGAAACAGACCACCACCAGACATCTGCCCTCCAAGATTCATTATTGCACAGTTCAAAATCACAAAGAATTGGAAATGGCCTAAATTTCCATCAAGAGATTAATGGATTAAAAAACTGGGACATATACACCCAATGGAGTACTAAACATGCCTGAAAAATAGTGATGAAAAGATAAAGCACCTAGGATCCTGGAAAGTATAGGGGGATAGCAGACTGAGTGAAGTTAGTCAAGCACAAAAGAACAAATACAACATGAGTCCCCTGCAGAACAGGCATAAGGGAACATGTACATATCACAGAGTTCCCAGACTGAGGGCCAGACCCTCTGGCAAGAACCAGGCCAAACCCAATAATGCATACTTTTATCAGAAAAGAGATGCAGATAGCACCTGTGCTGAAAGACATCTTCCTCCACCTCTTCATATGCCTTTACAGCCCACAGAGGGGCGGGGGAAGAAAAATGGCAGCAAGGCACTGGGGCACTAATCCACCCACAAGGAGGGTATTGTTTGTGCCTCCACAGGAAAAGGAGAGAGAGAGAGTAGATCTCATTCTAGTGCACCAAGCCTGAGGCGAGGACTGCAGGGCTGGCCTCAGCTCAAGACACAATGTCTGCTCCCCAAATGACAGCACTATAGGGAGCAACACTAAAGATACTGTTCTAGGAGTGTGGACGATCTGACCAGCCTATCTGGGGGCAAACCAAGTGAGAATGCAACAGACTAGCAGTGGAAGCAAAGGCACAAAGTCCCCAGAAAATCCTGATTGTAGACTACTGACTGCGGGCTAGTGTTTGGCACCTCATCTGAACTGGTTGGAGAATATTCACAGGAGGCCTCACTGAATGTCTAAATATATAAATCGATGAGGATGGTGCACTCCTCGCCCCTTCACATCCATCCCTGACTGCAGGGAGAGAGATGGGGTGTTGTAGAAGGAGTGGCCCTTGACCACAAATGCTGAGGATGTGTTAGTCTGGGTAGACTAAAAAAACAAATTCAAAGACACAAACATATTTATACGTAAGAGGGTTATATACAAGAGCAATTGAACATTGAGAAAACTTCCCAGCTGTGTTAGTCCAGGTAGACTAGAGGAACAAATTCAAGGACATGCATATAGATATAAGGAATAGGTTTATATTCAAGAGGAACAGGACATTGAGAAAACATCCTAGCCCAGTCCAGCTCAAAGTCACAAGTCCGATATTAACCCATCTGCCTGAAATCAGTCCATAAAGTCTCCTGACTCACGAAGTTACAGGTCAGTGGGTACAGAGTCCTGGCACCGACAGAGGTCTCCCCATGGCTCCTCGCTTCCAGGGCTCAGGCTCCATCAACAGCATCCCGTGGTGGCAGAAGCAACTCATCGCTTGCATGTGGCTGCCCCAGCCACAGAGGTCTGGTTCCATCAGGGCAAAGTCGTGTGGTCTCTCCACCGGCTACTCCAGCCTCCCAGATGCCACCATTCTGTGTTGCCTGTTATTAATCATCTCTGAAACTAACTCCCAACAAATGGAGGAGATAGCTTCTCATCTTCATGAGGGAAATATCATGAGATTTCCCAGGAGTCTCAGGTGAAAGCCATGCCTACATAGAGGCCTCATCGGCTACTCAATGGCTATCTCCAGATTAACAGGCTAGACTCCACCCCTACATTTCAGTAATAAAATTAACATAAACATATGACTGCCACACCAGCCTACTCCTGATCAAGTCCATTATTAGCCCACATGTCTCATAACGATCAATGAAGTTCTTTTCAGACTCAAGAAGCACTTGTGATAATGCTGAATGCAGGAAGGTCACAGGACAGTGGGTGTGAAGTCTTGTGAGTTCAGTGGTGTTGTAAGCATCTCAGCACTGGCAGCAGTCTCTACCTGGCTTCTCTAGTTTCACAGGACTGGTTACATCAGGGCAGGTCTATGTGGCTTTTCCAGCTGCAGTGTCTCCCAGGAAGTGAACCGGTGAGTCTGTCCTGCCTCTAAGAAGGAAAAAACAGATTTCTCAGATATCTCAGGAGAAAGCTATGCACACACAGAGGACACATTGGCTATGATGCAATTGAAAGACTAGACTCCACCCCTTCACTCTTAATCCTCTCAAGTCTCAAATTGACACCAGATTATGTAACTATCACAAATGATATAAGTGCTGTTAGGAAAAAGGGTACTGGGATATGGAACCCTGAAAGAATATAGTATTGGACTGATGGGTTATAACAGGGGTTGCTCACTGTTTAATAGAGGGAAAGTCGTCTACTCTGGATCTAGACAAGTTTGACTTGGAACTGTTTTATACTCTCTCTCTCTCTCTCTCTTTTTCTTTATTCCTTTTTAAAAATTTGTGTGTGTCTATCTATATAAGATAGGGAGATTAAGCAATTCCATGGAGACAGCAATGGGACTAATGGTTGAGGAAACGGATGGCATGGGAGCCCATGGTTGCAGCCATGGTGTCACTCCACCTCCATAAAGGACTTCCCCTCTTTTGGGGTCCCTCTACTTTACAAAACATAAAGTTCTTTTCCAGGGACTGGTCTCTCTTAAGAACGTATCCAATATATAGGAGAGAAAGTCTAGCTATCCTTACCGCTAAAGAGCATTCAGGACAGATTTATTTTTTCTTTTGGGTTTCCATAGTACTTCAATATTTTTCACCAGATCCATAATTCAAATGCAAACAAAGTGCATCTATCCTTCTCTAGTCCTCCTTATTCAATGTCCAACTTTCTCATGTCCAACTTTTTCATACATTTGAAAAAATAACATGGTTTGAGTCAGATGCACCTTAGTCCCCAAGGTGACATCCTTGCTTTTCAATGCTGTAAATAGGTCTTGCGCAGCAGATTTACTCAGACCAATGTATTGTTTGATCTCTTAACCAATGCTTTCATGAGCATTGATTGATAGAAGCAAAGACAAAATCCTTGACAACTTGAAGCTTTTCTCCATTTATCATGAAGTTACTTATTGGTCCAATTGTAAGGATATTGGTTTCCTTTACATTGAGTTGCAATCCACACCAAAGTTGCAAATCCTTTATCTTCATCAGCAAGTGCCTCAAGTCCTCCTTACTGTGAGCAGGCAAGGTTATATCATCTTCACATCACAGTTTGCTAATAAGCTTTCCTTCACATAATCCATCTCCCTTGATTATTTGTTGAGCGTACAGAGTCAACAAGTATGGTGGCATAGTAGGTTACATGTTGCATTGTAAATTGAAAGGTTAGCAATTCAAAACCACCAGCCACTCCAGGAGAGAAGGATGAGGCTGTCTGGAGCAATTCTAGTCCATACGCACTATGAATCAGAATTGAATTGATGGTCATGAGATGACAGAACTAGGCATGCAAATCTCAAGAGAAAGAATGTTTCAGGCAGAGAAAACATAAGTCACAAACCATAAGGTAGCAATGTCCCTGCTATGTCTAAGCAGTAGCAAGGAGATCTCTCTGGTAGAGTGTAAAAACAGATAAGTTGAAGTCAGTGATGAAGGAAGACAGGGCACACAGGACCATGTGGCCACTGTAAGGATTCCCACTTTACTCTAAAGGAAGTGAGACAGGGTTCAGGGCAGAGAATGCTGTGTTGGGCATAAACTGGAGAGGCCAACTGTGGAAGCAAGCAGATCTTGACCACTTTTTGCAGTGATCCAGGTGGCTTTTATAATGGTGGCTCAGGGAAATATGGCAAGAAGTGGTCCAAATGTAGACACATGTTGAAGGGAGCAGCAGCATAATTTATGATGGACTGGTTATGGAACATAAAAGAGATAACAAAATTTTTGAACCTGGAAACTTCAGGGATGTTGTTCCAATTAACTAAGATGGGTGATCCTACATTTGAAAGAAAAAATTGTTACAAAGATCCAAGGATCAATTTTAGGTCTACTGTAAGAAGCTAAAATTTAGGAAAGATCTGGATAGACTATGCAAATCTATGAGCTGTCATATACTTTAAAACCCAATTCTTATTTATTAAGAAGTCAAGGAAAAGAAGTTAAACCAAAAAGAGACCGAAAATGAGTATCTAGTAAAGTAGTGAAAAAAACAAAAACAAAACTGAAAACAGTATTTTTTTAAGTTCACAGAAGAATCAATCAACAAAAAAGACATCATCAACCATATCACAGGCTTCTGATAAGTCAAGTAAAATGGGGATTAAATGAAAGCAGTTTTAATAGGATTACGAGAGTAAACTCCTGAATAAGAGAATGTAGCAAAGAAGATGGGGTCAGAGAAGGGAGACAGTTGCAAAATAAACTCCTTTGAAGAGTTTTCCTGCAGGGAACTAGGACAGCAATAAGACAATAAAAAATGTTTTAATGTGGAAGAAATAATGTTTATAAATTCTATGGAGTGAAATTTCTTAATATGGCTCTTCTATTCATGTCTGTAATTCCCCCCAAATGACTGAGTGGGACTATGCAAAATGGCATTTGTAGCACCAACAGAGGGGATTGGTCAATTTTAGTTCCCTCTCCCCTGGCTATAAGACTAAGCCATCGCAAAAGC
This sequence comes from Nesogale talazaci, assembly GCA_004026705.1. Classification (NCBI taxonomy): domain Eukaryota; kingdom Metazoa; phylum Chordata; class Mammalia; order Afrosoricida; family Tenrecidae; genus Nesogale; species Nesogale talazaci. The sequence goes on from PVJH01016240.1 coordinate 21,885, forward strand.
AGGAGCAGAGAGGTATCCAGGGACCACTGAAAGAGGAGGCACCAAGGCAGCAAATGTGAGTCATGTGAACATGTGTGAACAGAGAAGCCCAAGGCTAAAAGCACCAAGACAAGGAAATCAGGGAGCAGAATAGAGAAGCAAGGCAGAGCCTGTGAGACTTCCACAGAGGCGGGGACTAAGGAGCCACCTGGCTGAGAGGTTAAGGACAAGAGAGAGACTTGATTGCTGGCTACGAAGAAGTGTTGCTATGGACCAATGACTGTATTGTTAATGTTTTCTGATCTTGGCTTGTGGTGTGTTAACTTCCTTAATAAAGCCCTATAGTTAAGAGTATTGTCAGTGAGTTATATGTGGTTATTGCAATGAAGTACTAAACTCAGCAGAGGACAGTACTGTGGGAGAAATGCTTGGTATCAAAATAGGTCAAAAATAAGAGGGGCTAGAGGCATGTCTGGCCACTGACTAGTAATAATGGGGAAGTCAGAGGAAATCAGATATGGGACCCCTCCATGCCATTATTAGCAATAAGTCAATAAATGTGACCTAGTAGAGAGTACAAAATGATATATGAGAAATCCCAGAATTGCTGAAATGGTGGTGTAAGTTAGTGTATAAGAGTGGGTAACGATTGGAGCACAGACCGTTAATCTCTTTGCAATGAGAAGGAAGGAAATGTATGGAGGCACTGAGGAGAAATGGGAATCTGTAGAAGACCGCATCTAATTACTTGCATTTTTCAGTGCAGAAGAAGAAAGGACATCAAGTGAAGGCAGAAATAAGTAGGAAGTGATAGAATTTGATGAGAAATAATTAAAGTCTGAATTATCTAATAGAGTGGGAGAGGGAATACGTCAGAAATAAAGAAAATCATTTGAAGGAAATTAAAGGGAGGCCAGTCAGCATGGGCTCAGACAAAGAGTAGAATTTACATCGAGTTTTGCTTTTGTCAAAGTTAAAGAAAAGTAACAGGAGAGAGACTCAAGAGGTTAAGAACAAGAAAAGTGATAGAATCAATGGAGTTAAGGTTCATTTTCATTAGTCATTTCTTCCTCTACTCAATTATTTCTGAATCTTTGATCTTCTATTTATTATATTACTTAGCTTTTCCTAAACTTAAGTTACATGAAAATCCTGAAGAAAGTGGCATTAACTGAGCAGCTGTAAAGATTTACTGAGTGAATATGAAGTAGCAGGCACTATGGAAAATGCAGCTAAATTTGATTGGTCACTGACTTCAAAAAGTTTGCATTTCAGAAGATGAAATGGATATATATGAGAAGAGGAGTCTCAAAGAAAGGCAAAAATACCATGAAAATGACTAAAGGAGTACAAAACGTAGTTTAAAAATGAGTTACAGAGAAATTCCCTTGTAAAAAGATTCTGAAGAAGAATTTTGAAGATCAAGTACGATATCTATAGAGATAAAGTTAGTTCAAGTTGCAAAGGAAAATAATGAGTAAGATTGAGGGAGAGTAAAGGCTTATGGCATAGCTCTAAAGATCACCTACTCATTTATATAAGTCCATGAAATAGTTACAACTTTTCTACCAGACAAGACCTTTCCCCCGACTCTGCTTAGTCCATCTGGTACATAAAGAAACCTGCAACAACTATTTCAAATGCCTGGCTGGGAGCCAAACACTCTGATAAACCAGCGTTTTCTGACTTCCCAATTTCTAAGGAAGAAATTAATTTGCTTTTTGTACTCAGTAATGAATCTAAGACAGGGTTTCATAATTAATCACTGACTTTATTCTAACTTGCCACTTGTTAATATTCTGTTTTAGGATTTTGTCACTAACATCACACCCATCAAGCTGTAATTTTTTTTCCAGCTCACACAGGCATGGGTTTATCCAAACAAAATATGTTCAAATGTTTGGATTTTTTTTATTAAATAAGGAGTTCGGTGATTTTGTAGAAATCCTCCTTTTTTCCTCAGTCGTCCAATCTGATTAAGAAGAGCTGTTCAAACGCCTCCATAATCAATTTCAGAATATCTTCTGTTTCTCATACTCCTTGTTAGCGCCCCACTTCTCCCTTGTTATGTCCCTCGGTTGCTATTGATCTAGTTACTGTCTCTGTAGATTTACATATCCTGAATTTCATAGACAGAAAAACACATAATATACAAACAAACAAGCAAAAAGATAAAACAAACCTTCTGGAAAAACCTCAGTTGAAAAGGAACAGAAGCTGTAAAAACTAAACCAACTTTAATATGGGTTAACGGAGATCAAATGATAAGGTGTTACACTTTGCGGGGGTGGGGGGGGGTGTATCACTGCCCTCTGGTGCTATTGGGAGCTACCCAGCGTTGCTGCTCCTGGATTTGAACCACCACGCCAGTGGGCCTCAGTCCCCCACTCAACCACTATGCCAGTGGGGCTCAGCCCCAAGGTGTTACACTTTAACCGAACTACATTGGCCATAAGCGACTTTACAACACTGTCTGATAGCAAGGCTAGTCACAGTCCTCGACTATGATCAGAGGGGACTGACCAGAGGCTTAGTGCATGTAGTGACCCTGCAAGTGGATTTTTGGGCTCCTCCTGTTATCCACAGCCTTCTGAAAATTGGGTGTTCACAATTTTTAGCTCTGAGATGCTTACCTCCTTCTGAACTGGATTATATTATTTACAATCCTTGGATCATAGAGGGTGGTGTGGGTGTTCCATGTGCACTTAATTGATGCCTCATTTAAATGACTGTTTATTTTAAGACAAACCTTTAAGAGCCCAGACACTCTTCTTTCTGACAGCCAGGAAACACCTGATTTCTTCACCACACTTTCCTATAGGAAGAAAGAAGGTTGGGAATCGATTGTTTTAAAGTTTTAAGTAGATAAAAATATTCAAAAAAAATCCTTTTATACTCAGGAAGTTAAAAGAAAAAAGCACCAGCAAAGACAAAAAAAATTTAAAAGACAAGGACAGCATAAATGAAAGAAAAAGGCAGTCAGTTTCTGCTTAACTTATGAGGAGAATTATACAGGACAGCATTGGTAAAATCAAAGAAAGCATCTTGGTTTCTTGTTTCTGACATCTGATGAATGCATGCCACTCTTGGGTCGTGAGAGAAAAACCAGAATTACTGAAGAAAAACTTGGAAACCTCTTTTAAGTAAAACAAAGGAAATTCTTTTACATGACATCACACCAACTCTGCCAACTCTCAGTTTGCCAATGCCTGTCACAATGTTTATAAATACACAAAAGTCTTTGGTTCCAATGCATTTCAGCAAAGCTGACAAGAATTGGGAATGGGGGGTGGAGGTGGAGGCAGATCACAGGGAAAATCACAGTTTAACCTAGGCAATAGATATCACAGGGTAGTGCGGGAAAAATTGCATTAAATGGGTCAGTCCCGGGCCTATCTGATGTCTAAATCACATTTGTTTTTCCATTTGTTAATGTGAAAGTTTATTTCTAAGTTTTCTGTTTTGCTTTGTTTCCATAGAATTGACATTAATTTCTCAAACTTAAAATTAAAACTACAGACTGAAATACTGTTTGATGAGTTTGAAAACTATCTCGGACCAAGAATGAAGCATAGCCAGAGAACAAGCTTGTTTTGATTTTCGTGTGCTTAAAGTTTTGTTGCTTTGTTTTGTGCAATATTGCCTCAGCGAACTATTTGATGGCAGATGATCCAACAATCTCCAGTTTTTGCTAAGAGTTTACTGATGTAAGGGTGCTATAACAGAAAATGGGTGCTTTACATAAATAGAACTTTTGATTTACACTGTGAGGGCTATGAGGCCACTTGCTTTTGGAGAACATTTCTGTCAGTTCTCTCCTAAGTTTCTACTTCTGAATATAGTCTTCATGAACTTGACATCCTTTTTGTTTTTTTGTCCTTTCAAGTTTACATTTTAATCTTTTTTTTATCTCAAAAGAAATGGACTCAAGATATACCTTACATTAATCCTGCCACAGTCATATAACAAAGACAACCCATTCCAAAATAGGATTATAACCACAAGCATAATGATTACAATTTATAGCACATATTTAGGGGAACATAATACATCTCATCACATTCACTCTTTGACCTCTCAGAAGTTATGCCCTTGACACTGCAAAACATATCATATCCTCCCAAAAGTCTTGGATCAACTTCCAGTTCAAAAATCTTATCTAAACTAAATATGGGTGAGATTTTAAACATATAACATTGTGAGATAGAATTTGTGAACCTTAAATTCTAGATTAAAAGTTATATTTCCAAAGTGCAATAGTGGAAAAGGTACAAGATAGATATTCCCATTACAAATAGGAGAAGCTTGAGAGAAAAGAAACAATGAAGCTCAAATCCCACCAGAAAAATTTACATTGGATCTTATAGTCAAAAATTATCTTCTCTTCTCTGAGACCATCTAGGTAGCAGTTTCACTTTCCAAATTCTGGATGTGGACCATGCCTTCCATATTCTGGTAGGGTTGGGTAGATTACCCTTTCCCTTAGTCTTCAGCTCTACTTTCAGTCTGAGAAGGAAACCCTGCGCCTTTGCCTTTAAGCAGCCCCATTCTCCCAGTCCATCTGAGTGGCAACTTTACCTCCTCAGGCCCAGAAGACATTATACTTTTGCCACTTTGACAAGGCAGTCCTGCACACTCACAATCATTATTTTGCTCCTTGGGCATGTCAGTCCTGACCCCCCACCCCTACCCCAATCCCCGGCATACTTCAACAACAGCCCTCCATTTCAGAACTGAGTTGATCAAGACACAATACGTTGGTTTTTTGTTTTTGTTTATTAAATACATTTAATGAAGGTTATTACTTCTCATCACAATCCATACATTCATTCACTGTGTCAAGCACATTTGTACATACATATGCTGCCAACATCATTTTTTAAAATCATTTTATTGGGGTCTCATACAACTCTTGTCACAATCCATATATACATCCATTGTATGTCGAGTACATTTGTACATTTGTTGCCCTCTTCATTCTCAAAACATTTGCTTTCTACTTAAGCCCTTCTTATTAACTCCTCATTTTCCCCCTCATTCCCTGCTCCATCTCCCTCATGAACCCTTGATAATTTATAAATTATTATTACTTTGTCATATCTTACACTGTCAATATCTCCCTTCATCAACTTCTCTGTTGACCATTGTGGCGGTCATGTGCTTATGTTAATTTCATGATTAACATGTAGCGGTGGAATCTAGCCTGTTAATCTGGAGATAGCCATTGAGTAGCCAATAAAGCCTCCGTGTAGGCATGGCTTTCTCCTGAGACTTCTGGAAAACCTCATGATATTTCCCTCAGGGAGATGAGAAGCTATCTCCCCAGTTGTTGGGAGTTAGTCTAAGAGACGATGAATTATGAACAAAAAAAAGATGGCAGCATCCAAGGAGCTGAAGGAGCTGGAGGAGAAGCCAAACAGCCTTACCCTGATGGATCCAGACCTCTGAAGCTGGAGAAGCCACGTGGAGATCCCTGCCAGCGCTGAGTTGTTTTTACCATCATTGAATGCTGTTGATGGCCCCTGAGCCCTGGAAGTGAGGAGCCATGGGGAGACCCCCTGCCAGCGCTGAGACTCGGCACCCACTGACCTGTGACTTCATGAGTTGGAAGGAGATTTTATAGACTGGTATCAGGCATATGAACTAATATTGGACTTATGACTTTGAACTGGACTCTGCTGGGATGTTTTCTCAATGTCCCATTCCTCTTGTATATAAACCTTTTCTTTATATCCATATGTGTGTCTATCAATTTGTTTCTCTAGTCTACCTGGGCTAACATACCAGTAACCCAGGAGGAGGTTCTATGTAGACCCTTATACTTGGTTCTCCCTTTCTATCCTACCTTCCCTCCACCTTCCAGTATTGCCACTGGTTCTGAAGGGATAATCTGTCCTGGATTTGCCATGTTTCCAGTTCCTATCTGTACCAGTGTACATCCTCTGGTCTAGTCTATACTCCCCCTCATTTATAATAATATAATTTTTAGTTCTTTGGTGTCTGATACCTGATCACTTCAACACCTCAGTCACATAACTGGTGAGCTTCTTCCATGTGGGCTTTGTTGCTTCTCAGCTAGATGGCCACTTGTTTACCTTCAGGACTTTAAGACCCCAGATGCTATATGTTTTTGATAGCCGGGCACCATCAGCTTTCTTCACTACTTTTGCTTATGCACACATTTGTCTTCAGTGATCATGTCAAGAAGGTGAGCAATGTGGATGGTCAATTTAATAGAACAAAGTGTTTTTGCATTGAAGAAGTACTTGAGGGGAGGCCCAATGTCCATCTGTTGCCTTAGTACTAAACCTATAAATATATACACATAGATCTATTTCCCCATCATCATATATAAATATATTTGCCTATGTACATGCCTTTATTTAGACCTTTATAAATGCCCTTTGCCTCCTAGTTCTTTACTCTATTTCCTTTTACTTTCCTCTTATCCCACTATCATGCTCAGCCTTCATTTGGGTTTCAGTAATGTTTCTGTTTTGTTACCCTTGATCAATCCCTACCAGGCCTCTTACATCCTTCTTGCCACTGATTTTGGATCACTGCCAACATTATTTTCAAAGTATTTTCTTTCTACTTGAACCCTTAATATCAGCTTCTCATTTCCCCCCTCCCTCTCCTATCCACCTTCCCTCATGAACCCTTGATAAGTTAAAGGTCATCATTTTCATATTTTACATCATCTTCTGTTGCCTACCACCCTACTTTTCTGTTGTGTGTCCCCTAGGAGAGGGTTGTATATTGATCCTTGTGATTGATTCACTCTCTCTCCTCATGCTCCTTATCCTCCTGGTATCTCTATTCTCATTGTTGGCCCAAAGAGGTCTATCTATCCTGGATTGAGGCTGTGACCTGTAAAATCCTTTAAAGTCTGTGGGCCACCCTATGAAACCAGAAGTTCTGGTTTATCATGACTCTTCCAACAGGTTTGATGAGCTCTGAGGTACTCCAGAAATGCCTATTTCTTTTCTTGGAGAATAACAGATGCAACTTGTTTAGCCTGTTTTCTGGCTGAACAACTCCATGAGACAAACTGAGTTCTATACTATTGTTTTTTCTCTGTCCTCATTACTCTGAGCTGTGGTATTTGATTAGATTTATCACTAACAGCCTTATGTGCTTTAACAAAAGCCTATGTAACTACTTTCTTGGACACATTCTAGGATATTTGAACTTAGTCTGTGCGGCTAAATTTTCCAAATCTAAATTGTTTGCATTTCGCACCATTCATTTTTAAATCCATCTATTTCCTCTTTCATTTTACTAAAAGTGCCAGGAGACAATACAGAATCCCTTTAATATCTTGCATAAAAACATCTGCCAAATATCCAAGTTCATCATTTACAATTCCGCCTTCCACTAAACATTCGAACATAATTCAAACAAGCTCTTAGCCACTCCATAAAAAGTGTTGTGCTTCCTCCACGTTTTTGTTTTTTTTCTTTTTTTGGTTTCAATGCCCTCTGGTGGTCGTGGAAGCCACCCAACCTTGCTGCTGCTGGATTTGAACCGCCAAGCCAGTGGGCTGCAGTCCCCACATTCATCCACTACGCCAGCGGGACTCAGCTCCTTCCTCCACTTTTAAATCATTTGTTCACCATTTTCTTTTAAATTACCTTACGGACTCAATTAATACCCAAATTCCTAGCACTATTCTGTTATTGGTATGCTATGAATTTTTTAAGATAATAGAAACTTCCTCTGTAGTTCTCATTCTGTTTTGAACCCACCCCAGAATTGCCTTTAAGATCCATAATTCTACCAATAGTCTCTTCAAATCAATCTAGGCTTTTACTATTAGGCACCTTAAAACTTTTCCATTTCTCGACCCATTTCTCAATTTCAAAGCTGCTTCCAAGTTTGGGGCATATTGTAAAGCAATACTCCACTCTTCCTGTATCAATTCTGTTTCTATTAGGTAATGCAGGTCTAAAAGAAATATGATAATTGGTTGACTTTGACAGGCATAAATTGTTCTTCTCACATTATAGGATTCTGGAATTCAGAGTCTTGGTCATCAGGGAATGTTTTTTCTCTCAGTTATTTCTTTGCCTAGACAATGTTCATGTGTGTGTTAGGGTTCTCTAGAGAAACAAAGTCATGACAATAATAATGCTATCTATACATTTATATAGATAAAAAGACATCTAACAAGAAAAAAACAGTCAACTAATCTATAAAGCAGTATAAATGACTTGGGGCAACTCACTTGTGTGAGACAGCTAGTAGGATGGCAGTCCTTTGAGTCTTGAGGGCCGCCGAGCAGTCCTCTGTAGAGCAATTCAGGCTATCCGGCCACAAGCAGCAAACAGCAAGGCAGGTCACCAACAGTCAGTCAGATGACAGAGTCTGACTGTCCCCAACTCAAGAGATAGATATTTTAGGAGCGTGGTGAAGCAGGGCTTGAAGGAACCTCAACTCACAGCAGCACACCTCACGGATTAGGTGCTCCACGGGCAGTGTAGCTTAGAGATCAAGGCGCAGGACAAACAAGGCAGCAAGCTGGTCCAAAGGTCCACGAGCAAGAGGAGAAAGGATGGGGCTCTCCAAGTCATTTCTATCTCTGCCCTTCAATTGATCCTACATGAGTTCATTGACCATATTGTCACAACAAACCCACCTATCTTCTTTGGCCATATTGGCACAACACACCTACCTATCACAATGTGTTTGACATCTCTCTCCCCTATGTCTCCTTGCTAGATTGTGTTTTAATCTCTTTTATATATCAAAAGGAACTGACTCAATATATACAATATATACCTTACATGAATCCCAAACTGGAATATAGCCCAAGTTGTAAGTTAGGATTTACAACACATATTTTGGAGGACACAATTCAGTGCATACCAATAGAAAAGTGGGAGCTGAAAGAGGGAAACCTAAAATATCAAATTTAAAAGTCAGATTTAATTTCTTCTCAGCTTCTTATTAAGAAAGGTTTATTATTATAGCAAGACTCGCCAGAGCAGGAAACAAATATGTTTCCTTTAAGGAAGAAAAATAAGGCAATTAGAACAATAAGCCAATTGTTGAAATTTTTAAAAATCATCAAAATATTTTTCTTCTTAAATAGAAAATCATTTTAAAATTATTATTATTATTGATGTTGAAATAGCAAACAAGATGTAGAGATTATTATGTGGGTAGGTCCTATATGGGTGGATATTTTCCTCTATATTGTTTTATTTACTTTTGAACAGGCAATCCTGCTACAAGCTTTGAAGCTTTGAAAGAAGCTTTGAAAACTGAAAGTCATGATTAGTTTAGATTTAAAATGAAATCAAATATACAACAAAGTTAATCTGATGTATATAATGATATATCAGTTATTGTAATATATAGCAATTATACATAATTGACAATTGATTTATAGACTTTCTGTAACTAGTATTTTTAACATGTTCATCAACCAGTGCCTGCTGTCAATGTTATTTGTCAGTTTAGCTTAATCTATGGCAGTTTTTAATTCTTACCACTTTACTCCTGTCATACAAGTTAAAAGAAGATTTTGCACTTGGCATATCAAATTCAGTCCAAGAGTTCTGTTCTAAAGCATAATTTCACTTCTTTAAAGATGAAAAACTAGTAATATAGTGTCTGCTCTAAAAACGAGCACCTAGCTGATAGAGAAGTAAAATTTGCATAATTATTTAAAACAAAAATATGGACTTGGAATGTCAGATCCCAGGGGCTGATTAGAAAGTAAATGTCTGGAAAAGAATGAAGGCAACATATACACAAATGCTGCTGATGCAAGTGATGCATGGAATATGACAAGAGTTTAAGAATCCCCAATAATCAATATACATAGAGATAAATAAGGGAACAAATCCTAAAATTCCAGCCTAAACTCTATTATACACCCTTGATGCTGCCCTTTTTTGGACCAAAAATTTAATGACCTACAGTGAAGGGTCAGTCACTGCTACAGAATGAATTATCACTCATCACTGCATTATAAGACTTGGGTTCCCAAGTCTGTAAAAATCACAGGAAGTAACAACCCAAGGAACTAGTACTGTTTTCAAACTGCTTATCTTAGGGTTCACATGCCAGCTAAATCAAGACTCCAGGACTTTATGGAAGCCAATCGAAATGTTTCAACAAGATGGTGAAGCACTGGAAGCACTCATTCGTCAGTGCCAGGAAATTTGGAAGACAACGACTTTGCCAATTGAGTGGAAGAGTGCCATATTTTTACCCAAAGAAAGATTATCCAACAGAATGCTCAAATTAGAGAACAATACCATGATTTCACATGTAAGTAAATTTTTGCTTAAGATCATTCCACAACTATTGCAGCTGTACATTGACAGGGAGCTGCCAGAGGTTCAGGCCAGATTCAGAAGAGGATATGGAACAAGGCATATCATTGCTGATGTCAGACAGTCCTTGGCTCAATGCAGAGAATATCAGAAAGATGTTTACTTCTTATTAAGGTAGCAGATGAACATTGGGCCTCTACTCAAGGACTCCCTCAAAGCAAGATCACTTTGCTCTAATAAAAAAATCCATGACTTTGTGATGCTCACTTTTGCAACATGATCACTGAAGGGAAAAAAAAATGGGTGCATAATCAAATGAAGTGCAGAAAGCTGATGGTGCCCGGCTATCAAAAGATATAGCATCTGGGGTCTTAAAGACCTGAAGATAAACAAGCTATCATCTAACTGAGAAGTAACAAAGCCCACATGCAAGCACACCAGCCTATCTGATCATGAGATTTCAATGGGCTCAGGTATCAAGTATCAAAGACCCAGAACAAAAAACCTTATCAGTGTGAATGAAGGGAAATGTACAGTGGAGACCCAGAGTCCACCTATTGGCAATTGGACATCCCAGAAACGACCTTTACAGAGGGTCACAAGGAAGAAATGAACCAGTCGGTGAGGTATTGCACTGACAAAACATACAGATTTCCTCTATTTCTTTAACTTTGGCTCTTAACAACAATATAAGGCAAAGTAAAACTGCCGCATAGGTTTCCAAGACCATGATTTTTAAAGAAGCAGCTCAGTGACTGGTGGATTCAAGTCATCATCATTTTGGTTAGCAGTCAAGCACTTAACACTTCATTTCTGAAGTGCTTCATGCTTATTGACTAAAGAGTCAGAATTATTGTTTTCAAAGATCCAGAATCAAAGACCCTTCAGATAGGGCTGAGCCCCCGTGGCATAAGTGGTTGAGTGCGGGACTGCAGCCTGTGGGCTTGGCCGTTCAAATGGAGCGGTGGCTCTCAGAAGTAGCACTGGGTAGTGCCCACGATCACCAGAGGCAGTGATGCCAAAACCAACAAAAAAACAAAGAGCCTTCAGATATCCAGGACATCTAGAGTCCTAAATAGAGGATAGCTAAAATTGCATTTATAAGTGGGTAGGATAAACACCCATGACAGTACTCTTTTTAATAATTTCTGAGAGAAATTGATGATTCTGTAAGAAATAGCGATGCATAATGCTCATTAGAATCAAGTCACTAAGCCATAATCCACTGACAATAGGTTAGTAAATTGTTGGTGCACAAACAGTGCAGCATTTGGGCATAGCAGGTGAGTTTGTACCCAAAGTCTGTACCAGGTTGTTCCTCCAATGGTTTAAGAGCAAAGTGAGTGGATATTTCTTGAGGGGATTCTCAAATTTTAATTTTTGTCTTAAATGACTGAATGAATGAATTAGCAGCTGAAAGTTTGATTTTAGGGTTGATACTTATTATGTTACTTTAGCTTCTTATATTTATGAAGAGGGGCTTATTTACTAAAATGAATATTGCTAAGTGTCTCCTGCAAAATACTGTGCTAGATGTTTCCATAGAAGAGAAACAGGACAATCTGGAATCCTCCATTTTCTTCATGAGTTAAGACCATCCAAAACAGGTACATATCTATTCTGGACGGATTGCCCAAAAAAAGCATATTTCAGAACATCCCTTACTCAACAATGTTGGCAATAAAATCATTCTTTATTTCTATTTATTTCCCTTACGTCACTTTGGGACTTAGCAATGACACTGACAGAGTGCCTTACATTCCTCGGAGTTAGAAGATTTTTTTATTCTAGACTAAGCCCTGCCTGATATACCTTAAATCCACTTCCTCCTATTCTATTCTTATGCAAGACAGGAAAAGTTATTCATTCTCTGCTTTATAATAGTCCTTTGTGTATTAAAGGTTTTAGCCTCTATTTCTCCAAATTACATAATGCCAATTCCTTTCGTTTCACTCATACATCCTATTTTCCAAGCTTTAAAAATAATTCCATTGCACTCTGCTTAGACTCTATGGATAATGAAATAGTCCTGAATATCTATTCTGATTCTAATTGGGTAATGAACCTTCAGGGAGGGAGGTATTTTTAAACCCTAAATAAGAATAAAATGATCTAGGGTCTAAAACAATTTTGAAGACTAAAAGGAGGCTGGAAGCTGCATGCAAACTAATCCATAAAATATGGAAATAAATGAGAAAGTACACTTTGGGTGTCATTATCTTATAAAAGGCACAATGATGCATGTTTCACAGCAAATCAGTAAAATGTAAAAGATTGAAGTGATGATTAAGATAACCAGATCCCCAGTCTGAGCTCCGGTGGTGTAGTGGTTGTGTGTGGGACTGCGGCCCACTGAGATGGACGTTCAATTCCAGCTCCACAGGAGCAAAGCCTGGGCCTCCTACTCCCACCACCAGATGGCAGTGATGCTTTAAAAAAAAGATAACCAGATCCCCCACACCTAGGAAAAGATCCAGCCATCCCAGGACTCTGCAAGAAAACTTGTCTCCCACCCTCACTCCTTGGCAAGGAAGTCCCCAGCTGTCCCCAGGACCCAGCAAAGGAGATCCTAGCTTCCTACCTCACCTCCTGTGCCTTTGAAAGTTAGCCTCTAGGCAGCCTTCACCCTGTGTAAGGAGACCCAAGTCATCTCAAAAAAGGTAGGTCCTAGATATCCCCAACAAGGAAGATCCAGACTGCCCCTGAGAACTAGGAAGGAAGACCGCAGACTACTCCCATTCCTTACTTTTTGTTGTTGTTACACTACCAAACAAAATATCCTTCCCCAGAGGCTGGGTCTCTGATGACAACTATGTGAGACAAAGTCTCACCATCCTTGCATCTAAGGAGCATTTTAGCGGTTCTTCTTCCAAGACAGATTTGTTTGTTATTTTGGCAGTCGAGGGTCCTTTCAATATTATTCACCAGCACAATAGTTAAAATGAATCAATATTGCATGCTACAATGCAATGAAAAATAGCATGGCTTGAGTCAGGTGCATCTTAATGCTCAAAGTAACATCCTTGTTTGGCAATACTTTAAAGAGGTCTTGTGCAGCAGATTGACTTGGTGCAATGCATCTTTGGATCTCTTGACTGCTGTGGGCATTGACGGTGCGTCCACGCAACACAAAATCCTTGACAACTTCAATCTTTTTTCCATTGATCCTGATGTCATCTATTTGTCCAGTTGTGAAAATTTTGGTTTTCTTTACATTGACTTGCAATCAATACTGAAGGCTGCAATCTTTGATCTTCATCAGCAAGTGCTTTGAGACCGCCTCACTTTCAACAAGGGAGATTGTGTCATCTGTGTATCACAGGTTGTTAATAAGCCTTTCCCCAACCCTGGTGTCAAATTCTTGTTCATATAATCCAGCCTCTCATCTGTTCTGCATACAGTTTAGAAAAGTACAGTGGGAGGATACAAGCCTGACACATAACTTTCTTGATTTTAAACCATGTAGCAATTTCTTGTTCTAGTCACAGAACTGTCAATGGATCCATGTACAGGTTTCACATGACCCTAATGAAGTGTTTGGGGATTCCCATTCTTCTCAAGGCTATCCATAGTTTGCTGTAGGCCACAAAGTTGAATTTCTTAGCATAGTCAATAAAATGCAAGTAAATATCTTTTAGGTCTCCTCTGGGTTAAGACAAGCTCCATCTGGCATCAGCAATGCAATCTTTTGTTCCAGGTCCTCTTCTGAATAAGCCAGTCTGAACTCCTGGCAGCTCCCTATCAATGTGGCTGCAGCCACTGTTATACAATATTTAGCAAATTTTACTTGCATGTGATATTAATGATATTGATCTATAATTTGCATATTGAGCTGAGTCACCTTTCTTTGAAGTAGAGATAAATCCAGATCTCTTCGAGTCTGGTAGCCAGGTGGCTGGCTTCTAAATTTCTTGGCATAGATGAGTGAGCACGTTCAGTGCTCCATCAACCTCTTAAAATACTTCAATTGGTGTTCCATCAATTCCTAGCGTTTCTTTGCTTTTCGCTAATACCTTCAGAGCTTCTGGAATTTCTTCCTTCAGTGCTGTGGGATCTTGATTATATACTACCTCTTGAAATGGTTGGATGCTGACTAATTTTTGTTTTTATTATTGGTATAATGGTTGTGTTTTGGTATAATGACTGTGGATTCTTTCCATCTTACTTTTGGTTCTTTCTGAATCAGTCAATCTTTTAATTTTGAAACACAGGGCTTCAACTTTTCTTCAGATCTTTCAGGTTGAGATATGTTGCAAGGGTTCTTCCTTTTTTGTTTCCTAACCCTAGGTCTTTTCACATTTCATTATAACTTTTTACTTTGTCTTCTCCTGCTACCCTTTGAATTTTTCTCTTCAGTTCTTTTAGTTCCTCATAGAGTGTCTCAGCTACTCTATGATTAAGAGCAAATTTCAGAATCTCTTCTGACATCCATGCTAATCTCTTCTTTATTTCCTGTGTTTTGATTATCTTTTACATTCTTTATGTGTGATGTTCTTGATGTCCTCCTACAGCTCATCGGGTTTTTTGTCATTAGTTTTCAGTGCACTGAATTTGTTCTTGAGATGTTTTGGAATTTCAGTTAGGATTCAAGATTATATTTTGACCCTCATGAACTTGTTTTCATTTTCTTCAATTTCAAGATGAACTTTAATATAGGCAACTAATTATCTGTTCCACAGTCAGACTTTGACCTAAATTATATTACTAATATATTTCTCCATTGCCTCTTCCCACGGATGTAGTCGATTTCATTTATCTGAGTAGAAAAAATCTTCAGATACTTTACCTCAGAAATATTGATCTGAATGACTAAAAATGTTAGAAAAGTAAAACTGAAGTGGACTTGGAGTCTATAGTAGCTTTAATATAAGTTCAATTCAAAGATTAAAAAAAGTTCACATGTAGTTGCCATTTGTATTCAAAAGGAATATTTCCTATGAATAAATATCCAGCTGTTACTATTACCAAGACTTTTTTTTCAATTACTATTCCTTTCTGTTTCCAACTTTTGTATTCTAATCACCTGTAATTATCAATGCATCTTGAGTATATGTTTGATCAATTTCAGACTGAAGATGTTGATGTACTGCTTCAGTTTCCACATCACTAACTTTAATTGATGGTGAATTTGAATAAGAATTGTATTGGTTAAATTTCCTGTATGGAGATAGACATCATCCAATCACAACATTGTACTTAAAGATAGAGCTTGAAATGTTCCTTTGATGATGTCATTCTTTGACTGTGTCATGGCTGGAATAATATATTAGGATTTTCTGACTCAAAATGACCAATACTAGTCCATTTCAGCCCACTAATTCCCAGGATATTGATCTTCATGCATTTTAATGCATTTTAAATGATGTCCAATTTTCCTAGATTCATAGTTCATACTTCCAAGTTCTGATTATTAGTTGATATTTGCACTCATTTCTTCTCATTTTCAGTTGTGCCTCATCAGGAAATGAAGATCCTGAAGGCTTTACCACATTCAAATCATTATGGTTCACTCTACTTGAAAAAAGTAGCTCTTCTAAGTCAAATTTTGATGCCTTCTGACCTGAGAGGTTCATCTTCTGGCACTATGTGGTCGTCACCTAATCTGGTGTCAATTTGAGTGTAGGGTGGAGTCTTGCCAGTCAATCTGGAGATAACCAAAAAGACCTCTGAGTGGGTATGGCCTTCTCCAATGAATTCTGAGAAATATGGTGCTTTCTTCTTGGAGGCAGGAGACTCCTCTCTCTCAGTTCACTCCCTGGGAGACACTATACTGATAAGACACAAAGCTGACTCCCTGTGAGACTTCCCAGAGGAAAAGCCACATGGACCTACCCTGATGAAACCAGACCTCTGAATCTGGAAAAGCCATCTAGAGACCCATGCCACTGCTGAGATGCTTACAATGCCATTAGATCCAGACTTTCTGCCCACTGACCTGTGACCATACTGCATTTAATGTCATTGCATGTGCCTTGTGAATCTCAAGAGGACTTTATAGATTGATATCAGATTTATGGGCTTGGACTGGACTGAGTTGGGATACTCTCTTAATGTACAATCCCCCCTTTATATAAAACTCTCTCATATATATATATATAGATATATATATAGATATATAGATAGATAGATAGATAGATAGATAGATATAGATATATATATATCTGTGTTTGTGACTTTGTCTAGTCTAGCCAGACTTACATACACTCTGACAACTTTGTGCTTCTAATAGGTTCTCAATAACTAATAGATATCTCAATGTTATCTCTAAGGTTTTCTGGGGTTAATACCTCTGAAATGAATAGCCTATTTCTTCTTCTGAGTCTGGAAGTTTTGCTGAAATCTGTTTCCTTTGAGCTACTCTGATGGTATTTGAAATGCCAGTGACAAAGCTTTCAGCACCACAACACACAAGTGACCATGGTATGACAAACTGACAAGTGGTGAACACATTGCAGTATAGTTTCTAACGCACACCTGCTGCGTTATTATTTTATTATAATAAAATCCCTTTGTCCAACGCAAAGTTATAACAGTTATAGCTTGCTTAAGAGACTCCATCATTACCATATTTTTTGGATAATAAGACACACCTGACCATAAGACACACTCAGGTTTAGAGCAGAAAAAGACAAGAAAAAATGATTCTGAACCAAATAGCACCAGTATATTAAAATGTTCTTGGGAACCACACCTTTAGATCATAAGATGCACCCTCGATTCTCCCCCACTTTTGGAGGGGAGGGGGACAAGTGCATCTTATGGTCCAAGAAATATGGTACATGAAAACTCTCTTAATATTTACTCTGAGAAAAAAGTATTTTGTTTTCAGCTGGACTAATAGAGGGTTGCAAAAATAAAATGTTAAGATTTTCTGAATGTTTCAGGTGCTTTCCTGATAAATCTCTGAACTATCTTATAGGGGAAATCACATTAAAATTGAGATTGCAGTTTGAGCTCTGCCTGGGTCTTGAAACTTTGAAAGTAGGGATAACAATCTTGGAAGAAATATAATAAGAAGATTTAACTGCACTACATTCCTTCACAGTACCATCAGAGATTTTACTTTGATGGAAAACTTAAATATAAACAACATTCATTTTGTGTAAAATGTAATTTTGCTGATTTGCCAGACAAAATGACAGATTAATTAATTTGTAATTAGTTACTACAAATTAAAATGACAAATTAGTGATTAATTTTCTTTTACTGTGTTCTTTATTATACCTGATTAGATCAGAGTTTGTGCATAAAATATTATCATTTCTTTATTTCTTAACATTTCTGTAATACATCCTTGCAAACCTTACTAATTACAGCATCCACAGATAAAAAAATTACTTTTTTAAAATTTCTAATTACAACAATTTTTGATACTAAATCTATAATGAAGTTCCACTAAAGTGCACTACATAATCCTTCTTTGTAACTTGTTTAGTCTGAAGACTCCAGCCTGTTCCATTTTAGTGAGCCTGCTGGTGTTTGAAAATACCAGTGACATAGCTTCAGAATCACAGCAACAGACAAGCTATCACACTATGACAAACAGATCAACAAGTACATATTACATTTGTTGGAAAAGACCATGGAGGAAGTCAATATCAGTAGGTAAAATTAGTCCAGGGACTGACTATGTAACAGACCGTCAATTGTTCATATGTAAGTTTGACTTGAAATTAAGAAAATGAAAACAAGTCCAGAAGGGCCAAAATATGATCTTGATTGTATCCCAAAGGAATGTCCATAATAGCTCAAGAAAAAATTTAATGCATTGAGCACTAATTATAGAAGACTTCATGACACCAAGAACATCATACATAGAGAAAGCAAAAGGTCATGTATGATTTATATGTTTCTTTGCATGTAATCAGGAATCAATTATAAAGACAATAACTGAGTTAATAATTTCTGAGGTTCTGGGCAGGGAAGGTTGTGGGAGCAGGACGTGACAAGAAGCTAATAATAATGAGTAAAAGAAATAAGAGAATGTTCTAAAAATGACTACAGTGATAATTAAACAACTCTTTAATATGTTTCAGACATTTACTTGTATGGGAAGTGAATTATATGCCATAAAACTGTTAGTTTTACAAAAAATACACTAGAGGTGACTTTCTGAAGTAAATATATTGCACATGATTGTTATCTAAAATTAAAATAGCTCTGGAGTGGAAGTTCGGTGAAAAAGAAAACCCTCAATAAAATGGATTAACACAGTGGCTTCAACAATGTACTCAAACATAACAGTTGCTGGGCTGGCAGGATCTCATCTCAAGTCCTTTGCCCATGTTATGGAAAGACCAGTTCCTGAACAAAGCCCTTGTGTTGAGTAAAGCAGATGACCAGCAAACAAAAGGAAGCTCCTCAATGAGATGGATTGATGTAATGGTGGCAGTAACGGGCCTAAAGGCAGAAAGAATTGTGAGCGTGGTGCAGGACACACAGCATTTTGCTGTTGAACACCGTGTACCAGAATCAACTTAAGGGCAGCTTACAGCACAGCATGCAGTCATCCAAACAAACGGCAAGTGTACATTTGACAAAACACAAATTTTGATTAAATTACTAATAAAATCAATCATGATTAGTTCATAAACATGATGTAAAACATACTAAAAGACATATCAGCATTGTGTTCTATTTTGAAATATCAGAAACATAATCATCAAGGTAAAGAGCAAGACACACATGCCTAATATTCACTCGAGGGGTTCAGGTAGCATAGTGGTTACAAGTTGGACCTGCAACTGCAAGGTCAATACTGCAAAACCACTAATCTCTCCATAGGAGAAAGATGGAACGCCCAACTCTGAAACAGACTCAGAATTACAGGCTCAGAAACCCTCAGTGGACAGGTGTATCCTGTTGTCTAGGGTCATTGTGAATCAGAATTGATTCAACAGCAATGATTGATTCCTCTTGCTTGTCTTTGCTCTGGAAGAATTTTAAAAACAGCACTGATGTTGTAGTTAGAAATATCAATAAAGGAAGACAATATAATTATCTGAAAACTCCAGGGGAAACAACTGTAAAACTACTAGAAGTAAAGTAGTCAGTATTTTCCTATAAAGCACATTTATAAAAAAAATTTGCAAATAAAAACAAAAGTATAAAATTTAGGTAAAATTTAACATGAAATTTAATAAGAAGAACATTAAAAAATTCACTGAGAAACAAAAATGAAGACTTGATAAAATAGTTTCATTTTATTCGTTGGTAGAAAGTTTCAATAGTTTAAAGATATTATTTTTACTCAAATTAATATACAAATTTGAGGATACAAAAGTAAATAGCCCCTTGTTTTTAAAATGGATTTAAAATGTTTATAACAATTTTATTGTAAATTAGGTGAAACTTATATTCCAGACCATCAACTTTGTATTGAATAAACTACTAATCAACCTCCCACCTACCCCAATAGTTTATCCTTCACCTGTTCCTTGATTTACCTCCCTCTTATGAACTACTGTCTTCCGTTTCATCCACGTTCTAAAGTGACCAGATGTCCCATTTTTGGTGGGACGGTCCTGATTTTAAACATTTTTTTTTCCATGTCCTGTGGCGTTTTTGAAACGTCCCAAGTTTGGAAAAGAATGCATGACAAGCTAGGGAACGGCAGGAGAACAGGAAGGGAATATACCCCTCTAAACCTCCCACCCCCATCAATGATGTCCCACTTTACCAATGTTAAAATTTTAGTCACTTTACACACCAATCAATAGTCTAGACTTTTGCTTTATCTTTCCTCCTTTTTTCTCACCCAACTTGGCAATCTCCAAAGTCTGCTCCCTCTGTTATGAAAGTGTCTATCTTGGTTCCTCCCTTTCTTATAACAGTGGTATCAAATATTATTCTCTTTTTTTGATGGACCAATTTTATTGGGCACAGTGTTCTACAGGTCCATCCATGCCATGAGCTGCTTCATGATTTAGCTATCATTTTATAGCAATGCATATTATTTTCTGAACTAAATTTTTTACAAAGTGAACTATACAGCATCTTACATA
Organism: Nesogale talazaci; assembly: GCA_004026705.1. Classification (NCBI taxonomy): domain Eukaryota; kingdom Metazoa; phylum Chordata; class Mammalia; order Afrosoricida; family Tenrecidae; genus Nesogale; species Nesogale talazaci. Next base: position 42,154 of record PVJH01016240.1, read on the forward strand.
TTCAATTATTTTAAAGTTTTCTGTAATAAAAATATCACAATATCAACATCAAAGTAGAAAGTTAAAATTAATATAATAAAAACAGAATACGGATGTATAGAAACGTACTATTTCATAAGGATACTATTTCAAATCAATGGAGGGAAAAATTAAACTATTCAAAAAGTTGGTTAGTCACTTGGAAAACTACAGCAATTGTAGAAATAATTAGGTTTTTCCTCTTATCACAAAATAAATTTCAGAAGGATAAAAACTTACAGATGAAACAAAAGAATTTATGCAAAGAAACTAGAGGAATCAATCATAAGTACTCATTTTAATATTAGAATCCTACTGAAAAAAGCATTTTTAAGTATAGCATAAAATCTAGAAGTGATAAGTTAAACACATGTATATCACCTGAACATTTTGAAGCTCTTAAAGAAAAACTATATCATAATGAAATTTAAAATAATAGGGAAATCAGAAAAGCAAGAGCCATAAAAGAGGAAACAAAAATCTAATATTATAGTGTTTGCATGTATGCAACTGGAAGTGGGTACTATATTAACATACTCATATATAAAAATCAATAAAAGTACAAATATTTTAATAGAAAATTATATATAAGAACTAGACAGTAAAACTATTTCCAAATCATTTTATTGGGGTAATCTTAAAGCTCATAACATTTCATACATCAATTGTATCAGGCATATTTGTACATGTGTCAGTCTGGGTTGACAAGAGAAACAAATTCAGAGACACTCATGTGTGTAAGAGAGAGCGTCAAATCAAAGAGCAATTGTACATTAAGAAAACATTCCAGCCCAGTCCAAGTTAAGTCCATAAATCTGATCTTAGCCCTTATGTCCATGACCAGTCTATAAATTCTTCTTCAGACTCAGACAACACATACAATGGCGCCAAATGCAGGAAGATCACAGGCCAGTGAGTGGAAAGTCTTGTGGATCTAGCGGCAGTGGAAGCATGTCAGTGCTGGTGTGGGTCTCCACGTGCCTTCTCCAGATTCAGGGTTCTAGCATAACTTCATGTGTCTTGTCATCAGGAATACCAAGCAGAGAGTGTCTGTGTTCCACCTCCAGCAATCTATTTATCTCCATAACTTTCCAAATAGGGTCATTAAGCTATGATTGACTGACAAGCTATTCTCCACCCCTTCATGCTTAATAGTCTCAAATTGGCACCAGATTTTGTATCTACCACAAGGTATATATTGCCATCATCATTTTCTAAACATTTGCTTTCTATTTGAGCCGTAGGTATCAGCTTCTCTTTTCAGCCAAACTAGTATGAGTCAACAAATTTTATTCTTAAAAACCAAACAAAAAATGTAAAAGTTAAAAATAAAATATGACCAGAAATGATTAAAGGCATATACTAGCCAGTATTTATAATTGTAAATTAACACACCTTTATTTGGTGGAGTAATTGATACTATATCAATTGGTAAAGTTTTTAGTAACAATCTATTAAATTTTTAGATTCAAAATATTGTATTGGAAGTACCATTTGTACTAGTGAAGATTGTAAAAAACATAGAAGAGAAGAAAAAATGAGAAGAAGATGAAATGTAGAAGATTAAGAAAAATGGAATGGAAGAGAAAGACAAGAACAAAAACTCACTGCCTAAAAATAAATAGAAATAAATTATGGAAGAATGTGCATAATATTTTAGCTAAAGTTATTGCTAGAGCATAAGATTATAGGTGGTTCACCGTATCATTAAATATGTAGGCAAAAATTCATTTCTTCTATAACAAATATATATAAAATGTCAAATATTTCAAAGTAAACTGAAAATTCAGGTAGATTTATATGTGACTCAGCAATACCACTGCTGAGCTTAGATCCCAAAGAAATAAGAGACAACATGAACAGATATTTAATCTGTTGGAAATAGCCCAAATTCCCATCAGTATAAGAATAGATCAAAATTTTTGGTTTATAGGCACAATGGAACACTACACATCACTCTGTACATCATTGAGACAAATCTGTGACAAATCTACAGGTCCTCCACAGAAATGAGAAGAGAACTTTAGTGGAAAATAAAGCTAAGACCAGGGGAGGGGAGCATGTACATTTCAGAACATCTGCTTATATTTCTGTTGGTGGGTATGGTGTGTAAATGGGAAGGAGCAACCTCACATGGGGAAGGGATGCTAAACAATAACTATAGGAAAACAAAGGAGAGAATAAAACTGGTTTTATGTTCTTGGGTAGACATTTTGAATAAGTGTTTACCCACCCCTCAGTGAACCACACCATCAGCTAAGCACAATGACCTTAGAAGCTGGTCTGACAGGAAACCTGGCATCTGCCAAGGGTCACACCAGAAGGATTTGACGTGGAAGCACAAATGAATGACCTGAACCCTACCTCAAAACCACTGTAACCCTTAAGCTTAGTACTCAAACTCCATGATGGGAGAGAAGGCAAAAGACAGACACCACAAGACTGAGGAAATGGCAGCCTTTGAACCTTGGGTGGAAATGCTGGCTTAGTGGGGATCCACTGAATGGTGGACCCAGAACCACCATATATTTAGTACCTCAAGGCTACCCTTGCAATAATATGATGGTTATTTTATCTCATTGGCAAGGATCTTCCCTAGTAAGAATTGTTACTGCAAAATGCCCTTCTAGCTACAAGCCTCATGCTCAATGTAAACAGGGTTCAATGAACTTCGAAATCAAACAGTAATAACAATGGATTGTAACTCACATACTGTACTCTCATAAATTCTGAATATCAATAGTAACTTAAATTCTATGACATTGGATAAATTATTGATGCTATCAATTCAATCATCTTATACCCCAGGAGATGACTAACAGTGCTTTTCTGTTTCATTTCTTTATTGGGGGTGGGGTGCTCTGCCATCTCCTTTAGTTTCTATCTTTGTTTGGACTTATTTTCTTTATTTGTTGTTCTTGCTACTTTTTGTTTTTGTTACAATATGACAGTCAAAGAAATTCTGAGTTGTTCTTACCTCATGGACAAGCGATGGATTCTGGGCTTCCACTTAATTATGGTCTCAACTCAAGAATAGTCATTTCCTATAATATACCCCTACTCAATATTTGCCTTCATGAAGAGATCACTGAAAATGAGTGTATTGGGCAGGTTTCTCTAGAGAAACAAAACCAAGATACATGATAGAAAAGAAAGAGAGATTGAGGATAGATAGATGATAGACAGATAATTATTCTACACAGCAATATAGAGGGCTCAGTTCAACTCACTTTTGTGGAACAGTTAATATACTGGAAGCCCTACATCTCATGCAGGCTCCTGGTCCAAAATCAAGGACGGAGACAGTGCAGTCTTCCCTCAGGCAAGGCAGACAGAGTGTCCTGGCAGGCAGCAGACAGCAAGGTGGTTCATCAGCAGTCAGTAGCTCAGGAGCTTAGCCAGGTGGGCCCTGATGGGATCTGGAACTCAAGCATGGCAACAGAATCCACCAGCCTCAAGTTCAAGTGATGCACACACCAGGAATTTGGTAAAGTAAGTCTCAAAGGAACCTCTAGCTCTAGCTTCACAATCCACAGGTTGTCTTGGTCCACAGATAATGTAGCACACAGGTTGAGGCAGAACCAGCTAAAGCAGCAGGATTCTAGTGCAATCACCAGGAAGCAAGAAGAAAGGTGGGGGGGAGGGGAATGGTCCTTGCAGGGTTATTTATCTTGCTGCTCTCCAATCAAGCTTTGACCTGATTAAACTCTGCCCACACATTCCTATTGGCCTAGTTGGCAAGATAAATCTAAGTATTACAGTAAGGGTGCTACAACAAAGTGTGGTAAAGAAAGCAGATGGTGCCTGGCTATCAATTATAATAGTGTCTGGGGTATTAAAGACTTGTATTCAAGCAAGTAGACATCAACTAAGTCACATGGAAGAAGTGCATCAGGCTATTGATCTAAAGGTGACAATAATGAAATCCAAATTTGATGAAGGGAATGATATCAAAACTGGATATAGTAAACACCCAATTTTTAGAAAGCTAAGGATATTAGGAGTCCAAAATCCATTTGCAATGTATCTGCTCAAGGCCTCTGACAGACCCTTCTGACCACAGGTGAGGAACTTAAATAGTTTTACTATCAGATAGAGATTATTGTAATCTTAATTATGGTGCATCAAATCACAGTATAATATTCAGTCAGTTGACTTCCCTCTTGGCCCAACTTAAATTTGCTGTAGGTTAAAATATTTTCTCACTTGTTCCACAATAGAAATTTCTTCTCTGGCTTTTTTAAAAATCCTTTGTAATCTTTTCTTTCTTAATATTTGTTTTTAATCTTTATATTATTATTGTTTTATTCTTTCTGTTTCATTTTGGTTTTTATTGTTTATGTTCAGTTTCTTAGGGTATTAGTTCAGGTTGACAAGAGAAACAAATTTATAGACACTCATATGTGTATAAGAAAGAGGTTTATATAAAAGAGTAAATTCATATTAAGAAAATATTCCCACCCAATATAGATCAAATCTGTAAGTCTGATATAAGCCCATATGCTTGATAGTGGTCTATTAGTGCCTCTTCACACTCATGTAACACATTCAATGATGGTGAGTGGAGAAAGATCATAGGCCAGGGAATGGAGAGTCTTGTGGATTGAGTGGTGGTGGAATCATCTTAATGCTGGTGTGAGTCTCCCATGGCAACCGCAGCTCACAGCTCTGGCTGCCATCAGCATAGCTCCATGTCGCTTGTCATCAGGAAGGTGAAGCAGAAAGAGTGTGCTGTCCTTCTCCCAGAGAAAAAAGAGGAAGTTCTCGGAATCCTCCAGATGGATGTGACTTTGTGACTTTATAGGCGGATTGAACTCCACCCTTTCACTATTAATATCCACAAGTTATCATGAGATTATATAATTACAACACTCGGTTTATGAATCCCAGAAGGAATGGATGCATTGAGATAAGAACCAGTACAATGGTTAATGGAGGGTAGGGGCAGGGAGAGTGAAGTGAGTGGTGGGTGGGAGGGGGAGGCAAGTAGAGCAATAGAGCAGGGGGGAGAGAGAGCAAGAGAACTGATGGCGATGATGTGCATACAGCTCTTTTTAAGAAAGACCTGAGAATGGAAGTGCATTGTTATGCCTGGTTGACTAGAGAATTAAATCTAGTGACATTCATGTACGTCTAAGAAAGAGTTTTATATCAAGAAGTAATTATGCAGCAATAAGACATCCCAGCCCAGTTCGACACAAGTCCCTAAGTCCAACACTAATCCATAAATCCCTCTTCAGACTTCTGCAGCCATAAGCATTAATGCAGAATGCAAGAACATCCTAAACCAGTAGGTACAAAGTCTTGTTGGTCACAGGGTTCTGGCAGCAATCAGGGTTAGTCATGAGGATGGTGAAGGCAGAGACAGAAACGGTCTGCCTCCAGAGACACATTTATCTTGATAGCATCTTCAAAGAAGGTCATTAAGCTGAAGCCAGATGCACAGGCTGAACTCCACTCATATCTTCTTACAGGTGTCATGTTGGCATCCCAAAAAGCTATCGTATGTATGATATGTGAATTTTATATCAAGAAAACTTCTAAAAAGGCATGAGAGGGAAGCTAACATTGACCAATGGTTACCATAGATGGAGAAAGAGTTTTGCTCAGGGGACATTGAGTCTATGTTAATGGTAGAATAATTTTTAAAAGGCTATCAATAGCAGTTGCACCACAAAGTATAATCAGTAGCACTGAATTGTACATGTAGGGGGTGCTGAAGTGGAGGAGGTTTTCTTGTTTATATTTTTGCCACCAATAAAAATACATATAATTACATTAATAATGAGTATAAGGAAGAAGAAAATGTTTCAAACTTGATTGTGGTAATGATTGTACAACTCCTATTGATATGATTGACCTATTGAATCATGATATGTTGAAGTGATAATAAAAACTGTAAAAATAAAAGGGGGAGCAGGAATTTATAGAAACAATAGTTATTTGAATGGATTTTGAGATGACACTTGATCTTGGGCCTTATTTTAAGAGCAATAAGTTCTTAGGAAATGATGCTGCCTGGAACGCTTTCTCATGAGAAGATCACGGAAGATATGCCTGTCATAGCAAAGTGTGGTGAAGAAATCTTATATTCTCTGGCTATCATGAGAAAGAACATCTGGAGTCCTAAAAGTTTGTCTCAAAACAAATACCTGGGGCTGAGCCCCAGTGACGTAGTGGCTGTGGGCGGGACTGCGGCCCACTGGGATGGAGGTCAATTCCAGCAGCGGCTTCACAGGAGCAAAGGCTGGGCCTCCTACTCCCACCACCAGAGGGCAGTGATGCCAAAAAAAAACCAAACAAACAAATATCTATGTAATTGAGGAGTCAACCAAGTTGACATGGAAGAAGCCTGCCACTCTGTGTGATCCAAGGATTGCAAATAATAACATCCAAAGCTAAAGAAGGGAACACCTGGTTTGTGGAAAGCTATGGATGACATTACAAACAAACAAACCGAAAAACAGAGCTCACTGTCATTGAATTAATTCTGATGCACAATGACCTTAAAGGACAAGTTAGAACTAATCCCTGTGGGTTTCTACAATTGCAACTCTAGGGAGTATAAAGCCTCCCTTCCTCCCATGTATAATACTGTCAGTTTAAAAATCATTTGCAAGATTCTCTTATGAATCAGCATCTGGTAGATCTGCAATTTGCACAGGCTAGAAATAAACCACCCCAATATAAGTCAATAAGTGGAATGATGGGACATATATTAAATCCCAATTAACAATCAAAATAATCATAGGAAAATAGAAATAAAAATTAATTTGCTCATTAAAATTCAGACTACAATAAAAAGTTCAAAACAAAAAAAACATTGTAAAGTGGGTATTAGCAGCTGTACTTAGGCTAGAATGTAACATTTTATAATTTGGCTTCTGTCTGGACTCAATGTAAATTTATTTAAAATTTTTAATATCTCTACTTTCTCTTTGATTGAGATATTGACTTGTTTCATATGGTCATTGTTTCTGGGTCTTTGTGTGTGTGTGTTTTCTGTCTATCTGTATAGTAAACGGACCAGATTTTAAGTGGGGCACCATTGACCGGGGGGAGGGGGGTTCTTGATTAAAAATTTGGTCTATACTGAGCAACAAAATGTTCATAGAGTGCAAAAATAGTATTTTAATATATTTATTTAATTTTAAAATGCCGCAGGAGGCGGGACAAATTTCTAAACAGGGGATGTATGTTTATCTGTTTAGGGAACCTGGATGAGTGGCAGTAACTAGAGTGATGATAACATGGGCACAGAAGGGAAGGATGAGAGAAATAGAGAATCAGTATTTGGTACAAGAAAAAAACGATTCAAAAGTTGATGGTGATGATTACACAACCCTTCGTGACTTGTGGAACTTCTGAAATGTAAGATAGATTAACTATAGCCCAATGCTTAAAAGAGAAAACAGTGATGAAACCATGAAATACCTCATGACTTGGAAGGATCTGGAAATCATTGTGCTGAATGATGTTAGTCAATCCCGACAGGACAAATATTGTCAGTTCACTGCTGTAAAGGTAAGTACCAAGATGAAGGCAGGCAAGTCTGCCAAGAAACTCAGTGGAAAGACTGACAAGTGCCCATGGACCACATAACACCCTCTCTATATGTGTATCTGAAAAACTGCTTTGACAGAGGAGATTCCACTTCACTGGGATTAGATTTTAAGACTAGGAGAAAGGAAAATAACCATTTCATGGCTCCCATGCAAAAAATATATTTAGGTGCCCCTAAACCAACACAAGTTTCTACCAGTGATAAGCAATACTGATGGGAAAATCAAGGCAAGAAGGGTAAGGGGAGCATAAATGTCTCAGAGGAAGCAAGCCCATTTCTGTTGGTGATAAAGAAGAAGGAATGGCTCCCCGGCAGAGAAAAAAAATTATTAAGAATTCTTATAAAGACCACAATGGGAGATAATGCCTGATACTATGCTTCTAATATGTCATTTTGTTCCCAGTATCTGTATGATTCCTGAGGCCCCAGTCGTGTGCCAGAGAAGACTGGGAGGTTAAAACCTAGATCTTCCAGGCACATAGTGTCCTGCAAAGGGCATACCTGAGGGATGCAATGTGGAAACCCCACTAGATGAACTGGGCTATACCTCAAACACATCTGCAGCCCAGGGACTTAACACAGAAACTACATGGCATGTGAAGAAGCAGAAGACAGTTATATCAAAAGTATTGAACTGTTGGTAGGCAGACTACTCTTTACTTGCTACTTTAATGTCCTATTTGCAATATTAACATTCCTCCCCCCCCAAAAAAAGCACAGAGCTCCCTGCCATGACGTCAATGCTGACGCATAGTGACCCACTCTGGGGTTTTGAGACTATAACTCTTTATGGGAGTAGAAAGTCCAGTCATTCTCACTAAGAGCTGCAGGTGGTATGATGGTTTCGAACTACCAACCATGCAAATAAAAAATCATAGGAAACTGAGACCCTACCAGGACTCCTGCTTGCATTATGAAAATACATATTTTTCTTGCAGATTTTGATCTAATATTGTCAGTGAATATTATTGCAAGCTTTGCTTGACAACCAGCTTCCATTTTTTGTGTAGTGTTCAGTTACAGAAGTATTTAATTTGGCAAGTCAGTAATCCCTGTGTCATTATCCTATACTTATTTAATCTCCTTTTCTCAATTGTTTTAAATAAACTACTATCAAGCGGTAAATCAATGATACTATAAGCAGAAGGAGCATATGCTCCAGGAAGATGATTGATAAGGTTCTCTAAGATCTAAATAAAAAAGATGTCTCCAAGGTAAATGAGAAGCACATAGAAAACATAGATTTAGGAATGGATTTGGGGTCATACTTAATCGTAGTTTCAATCTAAGAGCAACTAATGCTCATGAGATGACCCTGCACAATGCATTCACTCACGAAGGAAGAACTAAAGGTATGGGTGCTACAAAAAAA
>PVJH01016241.1:0-51115 GCA_004026705.1 Nesogale talazaci
CACCATCGATTTTAGGTCACCTGTCCCTGGGTTTGTTAACAGCCACTTCCTTTCCCCCTCTACTGTGGTAGTTACATCATCTGGTATCAGTTTGAGAAGATTATGAATGAAGGGGGAGAGTCTAGTCTGTCAATCAGATCGTAGCGAATGAGGCTTCTGTGTGGGCATGGTTTCCTGAGAATTCTGGGAAGTCTCACAATATTTTCCTCATGGAGATGAGAGACCATCTCCCCATTTGTTGGGAGATATTGACTGACAAGGCAAGACGGCAGCGTCCGAGGAACTGGAGGAACCAGAGGAGAAGCCACAGGCCTTACCCTGAGGAACCAGACCTCTGAAGCCGGAGGAGCCACAGAGAGACCCCTGCCAGTGCTGAGTTGCTTCTGCCGCCAATGGATACTGCGGGTGGACCCTGAGGCCTGGAAATGAGGAGCCATGAGGGGACCCCTGCCGGAGCCAGGACGCTCCTACTGCCGCTGGTTACACAAGACTCTGCACCCACTGGTCTGTGATTGTCTTGGTGTAATTGCACGTGCTTCATGAGTTGGAAGGAGATTTTATAGACTGGTTTCGGAGATATGGGCTAATATCGGTCTTTTGACTTTGGACTGGACTGGGTTGGAAGGCTTTCTCAATGTTCCATTCCTCTTGTATGTAAACCTCTCCCTTATATCATATGCCTGCTTATGAATTTGTTTCTCTAGTCTACCCGGCCTAACACAGAGATACTCTGAAACTTGCTCTTGAACTCAAGAAACTAAATAGGAAGAAAATACGCGAGCAGTAAACAGAAAAGCATCATAATGAAATATTCAGAGCTAGAAAACAAAATGGGAAGAACAGACGCAGCAGATCTCAAACTAAAAGGACTGAGGAAATCATTCAAAAGTCAAGGTGCAATATTAAGTGATCTCATGACAAATGATTGAATGCTTCAGGGTGCAACAAACGACAGGACTACACAAGTCGTTATACCAAAAAACCCAAACAAAAAAACCCCACTGGTCAACATTCAACATTTCAAGAGACAGCATAAGATCAAGAACCAACGGTACTGAACGAAGTTGCTCCGAAGGCATTTGTGAAAAAGGAGGCTTCCAGAACTGATAAGACAGCTGTAGAAATGTTTCAATAGATGGTGCAGCACTGGAAGCACTCACGAGTCTACGTAAAGCCAATCTGGAAGAAAAACGCCTGACTGGAAGAGACCGTTCTCTGTGCCCATCACAGTAAAAGGCGACCCAACAGGACGTAGAGATTGCAGAACTGTATCACTAGTATCATACGCAAGTAAAATTTTGCTTACGATAATTCAAAGCTAGTGGTAGCAGTACACAGACAAGGAGCTGCTAGAAATTCAAGTTAAATTCAGAAAAAAATGTGGGAGGGATATTACTGGTGAGGTCAGATGGATAGTGATTACAAGCAAGCAATACTTGCATTTTATGTACCACCCAAAGGCATTTGATTGTATGGATCCTTAAAAGTGTAGATAGTACAAAAATCATTAATTAATTAAAAGTACAGATAACAATGAGGAAATTAGGAGTTCCAGGACAATGAATTCTGCTCATGAAATCTAAACACTGGCCAAGAGAGCTAGTCTTTCAAATGGAATGGGGGAGTCTGCTTGGTCTAAATCAGGAACAGGTGCATGTCGGGGTGGCGTCTTCTAAGGACACTACTCTGTATGCTGAGCCAAAAACCTGGCAGCTGGACTACATGACCAAGGATGTGGCATCAAATTTGGAGGCCTGATCCATTAGCCACGGAATATCTGCCGCTTTGCCTGCTGAAGCCCACACTTTCTGATCTGCCATGTGCCAAAGCCAAGTCCTCACCGAAGCGTATCGAGGGGCCATGCCCTCGGAATGGATAACAGATGGCTGCTGTAGAGTCAAATCGGACTCGCGGGGCCCTCTTATCCGTGTAAAGAAACCCAAAAGGCAACCGAACCCAGAGATAACAGCCTGAGAAACAGATTACAGGGTCATCCCTAATTATTGCCCAGCTTTCACGTGCACATGAGGTGACTGGACAGGAACACACAGCAAAATTAGTTGGGGGGGGCGGGCAGAAATAAATGTTCCAAGAAAAAGATACAAGAAGCACCATAAGGCAGAGACAGCGCCAAACTAAACGAAACCAAACTCAATGCCACAGTCAATTCTGACTCCTGGTGACCCCATGGGAAAGCGTGGAACTGCGCCGGTGGGTTTCTGAGACCAGAACTCTGTACGGAAAAGCCCTGGTGGTGCGGTGGTTATGCACCGGGCTGATAACGCAAGGTCAGCAGTTTGAACCCACCCGCAAAAAACTCCGCTTTCTATGCCTGTAAAGGATTACAGAAAGCACCCACTCTTTCATATGAAGGAAACAACAACAAAAGCCCCACAAAGCCTCCATGAGTGTGGAATCAATTCTGACACAAGTGACCCTATGGAACAGAATATATATAACCTCTCCTTAGGGTTTCTAAGTTTGTAAACCTTAACAGGAACAGACGGTCTCATCTCGCTCCCATGAAGCAGCTGGTGAGATTGAACCTTGTCCAGGTTAGCAGTCCACTGCTAAGTTTACAGCCCCGCCAGGGAGCTACCCTTGTGTGGCTCAAAAACCGTAAATGAAGATGTCCTTTCTCAACATAGTGACCAGGATGTCAGGGTTTGTACATCCAGTACATCTGAACCAGGACAGTATTTCTCCAGTAGCAAAAACGCTGGCCACAGCAGACAGAGGTTCTGGCATCATGTGAGAAATGTATTAGGAGTCTTTCAGAACCTTCTCAAGATTTAAATGAGATTCACAGCACCTTCATACCAGTTGAAGCTGGCCTCGTTCTGCAGTTGGGAAGTTTTATAACCACTCTATTAAAAAATTCCCAATAATCACACACAAACTGATCTAGAAGTGTTCTTCCAGTGGAAAATGTAAATCCATGAACTTAAACCTACCCATCTCATATGCTGAAAGTTCTCTAGCAAAAAAGAAAAGATAATTTCATTTTAGATTCTAATTTTAGACTGTAGAGAGGCATAAAAAAGTATGGGAATTTTGAACATCCCTTTACAGAAGGGTCACAGGAAGAGATAAGCCTGTCAGGGTACATACAGCACCATTGAAACACACAACTTTTCTCTAGTCCCTTAATGTTTCCTTCCTGCCACTATCATGACCACAATTCTACCTTAGCTAGACCAGAGTATGTACACGGGTACAGATAAGAGCTGGAAACACAGGTAATCCAGGACTGATAAACCCCTCAGGTCTTATATTGAGAGTAGCAATACCAGGAAGGGAGGGAAGGACATACCAATCACAATGATCTATATATAACCTGCTCCCATGGGGATGGACAACAGAAAAGTGCATGAAGGGAAATATCAGTCAGTGTAAGACAGGGGTGCTCACACTTTTTCAGCATGCGAGCTACTTATAAAATGATCAAGTCAAAATGATCCACCAACTACAAAAATGCAAAACATATATTTATTTTTGTTTATTCATTACATTTATTCATAAATGCATTGAGAATTCTTTATATGTATCATATGTTTATGTGCCTTAAATAACTGCATGAGTTCACATTGCATAACACAACACAATTAACTATACACATTTTTTGTCATGACCTGAGTTGACTTTGATGACTTACACTGAATGGAATGAGCCAGGGATACACAGTCTGTACAGTAGTGGCTGACAGGCAGCCTCAAGCACACTTGCAAATGATCATCAGTCATGGTGGAACGGTACTTAGATTTCATGATCTTTATATGCGAAAAGACTGAGTTACATAAATAAGTAGAGCTGAAAAATGCAGTCAAGGAGGTAGCACATTTTCTCATGTTTGAGTACTTTCCTTCTGTGAGTACATTCCAGAACTGTTCATGCGCTCTGGACTTCGGCTGAATGTCGGCTTGTAGTGTCAAAATCTCCCATATTGTATCAAAGTGATATGTTTTTGGCTTCTTACTTGGTCCAACTCCCCAACCCATTTTAATGCCCTTTCTTATGTTTAAGAGGAAAAAAACCAAGGTCTAAAAATTGGTGATAACTTAGCTTGTCAGTTTTGTTGCACTTAATACAGTTGTTTGCACATGCATTTGACACCTAAGGTTGTAGCTGAATGACTGCGCTGTGTATCAATTAAGTGATGGGATAATTATAGGCTTATGTCTATTTTTTTAATGCCATGCGATCTACCTACACTACATTGCGATTGACTGGTAGATCATGACCCATGTATTGAACACCCCTGGTGTAAGATAAGAAATAATAATATTTCATAAAGTATCAAGGTTTATGAAGTAGGGAAGGGAAAATAATGAGGAGCTGATATCAAGGGTTCAAGTAGAAAGAAAATGTTTTGAAAATGATGACGGGAGACGGCAACATGTGTACAGATGAGCTTGACACGATGGATGGATGGATGGATGGATGGATGGATGGATGGATGGTGATAAGAGTTGTACAAGCTCCTAATAAAATGAATAATAAAATTACTGGAATTTAATACCAAATCTGGAAGGTAGATGAGAAGACACAGACTTAGATTAAGCCTCAACAAAACAGTAATAGAAGGGAAACTTCTTAACATACTGAAAAGGCATTTAGGCAAATAAAAGACCAGTAACTTGCTCAAAGGGGAGTTGTGTTAGACGGGGTTCTCTAGAGGAACAAAAGCAAGCCACTTATGAGTATATATATGGATAGATATATAAAACATGAAGGAATATAATAGCTAATTAGTCCACACAGCCATACAGAGTGCTCAGCTCAACTCACTTGAGTGACACAGTGAATACACTGAAGTCCTTCAACTCACAAGAGCTGCTGGATCTAACGTCAAGGAAGCAGACAACTGAGTCATCCCTAAAGCAATATAGGCAGTCCATCCAGATGCCTTTGTGCAGCAAACAACAGGGCAGGTCACCAACAGTCAGTAGCTCAGGAGGCCAGCAAAGCAGACCCAGATGGGATTGGCACTCAAGCAATGCAAGGTGACAGGATCCAACAGCCTCAAGCTCAAGCAGTGTGGCAAAGCAGGTGTCGAAGGAACCTCAAGGTCCCGTGACACGATCCATGGATTGGCTGTCCCACAGGTAGTGTAGCTCATAAGTTGAGGCAGAGAACTAGCTAAAGCAGCTACATGCACACTGGTCTGATCACCAGAGAGCACAATAGAGGGGCGGGACTTGCTGAGCCATTTATCTCTTTTCCCTCCAATCAAATTGGGACCTTATTAATCCCACATGTAACTACTGGTCAGTTTGGCACAATAAACCTACCTATCACAGGAGTAGAAACGGAAAGCTTTCGGGAACCATGCTTCTTACACACCTGAGAAAGGCCAGGCAAATATCTTTGCCAGGGGAAGAAAATAAATGGTTGGGGAAACCCCAAATCTGAGCCAGTCTCTCTTCCCCCCGTCTTCATTCCTTTCACTTCACCTAGGATCCCATAAACAGTCAAGGCCTTTTCTACCAACTCTGCCCCCTTATCCCTGCATCGCACAGTGCGAGAGGTTGAGCAGAAGGTTTAGAAGTGGACAAGAAGGGTTCTGGAGGACATAGCTGCTGTCGTCAGCCTCCAGTCAGGGGATTCCAGCACTCAACAAAGATGGACCACTAAAGTCTAGGACAGTGTGGCAGTTACAAAAATCTCGTGTCAACTTGAAGTGTAGGGATGGAGTCTAGCCTGTCAATCAGGTCAATGGGCCTCTGTGTGGGCACGGCCTACTCTTACTGGGAGACATTCTTGTTGACAGGCCACATGGGGATTCACGAATGGAGCCTGGCCTGTGATCTTCCTGCGTTCAGCATCACTGCATGGCTCCCTGAGTCTGAAGAGGAATTTATGGACTAGTATCGGACATATGGGCAGATATCAGACTTATGGACTTGATCTGGACTGGACTGGGATGTTTCTTTCTCTTTTTTAATCATTTTATTGGAGGCTTGGGATGTTTCTGTTTCTTAATGTACAATTGCTCTTTGATATAAAGTTCTCATATATATATATACATATATATATACATATATGTATTCAAAGAATTTGTTTTTCTAGTCTACCCAGACAGTGATGTCAATGTCCCATGGTGCCATCTCTGAGTCACACAGTATGACCTCAGGCTTCCAAGGCTTGACAAACAACATTAAAGACGAAGGGCCCGCTGACAGTACAGCAGGGCCTTACAATGCCTCCCAAAACTCACAGAGAAGAACCCCAGGGCCCCCAGCACACAGTAGGTCTCCGAGCAGTTCATCTTTAACCTCGTCCCCCCCATGTGCCCTGTTGCCACACCCTGGAGTACTCTCCATTTCCTTGCTCCCGCTTCTGCCAGTTGAAGTGAACATCCTCTGGAAGCCCAAGAAGCCACTGCAGCAAGAGGGACGAGCGTGGAAGTGAAGCCACTCGGCAGTTGAGAGGAGGAACAGTGTCTGGTCCTCGAAGTCCTTTCTTGTGATTTACACTCACAAAAGATGATGTCCTAGGGGCCTGCTGCCTGGACTGGATTCGTCTTCCCTGAGACACACCTGGGAGGATGGGAAAAGGAAGTGTTGGATCAAGAGGCGGTTCTTGGCCTTTGGCTTTTTCCCTGGCAGGGAGGACTGTCCCCCTCCCCATGCTGAAGACCATGCTGCCAGTCCTCTCTCAGGCTGAGGTTTGTGCCTCCCAACACCTATCAGGCATATGGCTCTCCTCTCCCAGCAGGGGGAGCTCCACACCAGACAACTAGTCAGGAGGCCAGCCTGTTTTTACCAATTCGTGAACCCACTACTGCCTTTGGGAAAGGAATTCCAGGTCCATTACCTGAGGGCACAATTGGGCTTGTGTAAGGGAAATCTAATTTGAATTCCCTCAGTGTGCAAACTATGACAGATGCGATTAATCAGAAGTATGAAGGAGAAATTAAGGTGATGGTGAGATACAGCTTGCTCTGGACCATAAAGCAGGGAGACAGCTTGGGCAACTGTTACTACACCCTTACACCCCTATAAATATAAATGATAGTTGAGGAAAAAGTAGCAGGAGCGGTGGGCCGAGAGGCGGGCCTATCCAGGAGTCCTGGGATATTTTGGAGTGCTATTCTAGACAAACAGAAGTGTCCATTTATGGAGCTGGCCATTGAGGGAAAGAAATTCTTAGGACGCCTCGATTCAGGAGGGTGATCTCTCTGTCTTGAGCCCTCAACAGTGGCCCAAAGCCTGGCTGATGGTCTCTCCAGATTTTACCACGGGAGGAACAGAAGCACTAGATCAGAGGTATGGCAGAGCAAGAGAATCTTGCAGGACTCGGGCCCAGAGGGACAATCTGGACTCATAAAACCTTACCCCCATTAATCTAGGGGGAAGGGATCTATTACAGCAACTCGTTTATAGCTCAGTCGGTAGAACAAGAGACTCCATCTCAGGGTTGTGGGTTCATGCCCCACATTGGGCGCTATTTGTTGGGGGCTGGTTCCCCCCGCACACAACCTCCTAAAGCACACACCTGTATAGGAATCTGCAATGTTTGATTATTAATATGGGGGAAGGGGCAAGTCACAAGCCTACATTCTAACATACATTTTGGTGCCTTGTGGGTTTAAATACTATTTTTTTAAAAAGAAAGATGAGGCGGTGCTAATGGTGTCAGACTTATTGACTTCTCAGAGTATTAAATTTAGTGCGCCCTGACTGAGCCTTGACAAGGAGCTAGGTTTTGTGTGAAAGTTTATAAATTGTGCTGCTTGACTTTTTAGTGTTGATATAACCTTCCAACATTTTGTTCTCTAGAAAATGATTACCCCTCTGTGACTCTTACATTGAATATACATGCTGATAAACCCCTGAACTGAGGAGTCCTAAGACTTTCTTCATGATACACAGGTGACACAGCTCCCTGCCTTCAGGTCGATACTGACTCACAGCCACCCCCCAGGACAGGTGGAAAGTGCCCTGGTGAGTTCTCTACGAGTGAAAGCACTCTTTCTCCCTGGGGAAGGCCAGTGGTTTTGAACTGCCGGCTTCATAGTGAGCCGGCTAAGGCATCACCACTGTGCCACGAGGCCTCCTGACATCCACCAGCCACCCTCATCATCACGTCTGGTGTGAAAAGGAGCATTCTGTAATCCTGCCACAGATGCTGCTCATTACTCGACATAAACCCTTTCACCATGAAGCCTTTGCATTCAGAGTTATGTACAATAGTTCATGCTATAGTTGTGCATTCCACACTTACTACTTTGTAAAACGATCACTACAAAGGGTGCAACACTGTAGTGTGGTTGATGCTCCATGATTTGTTTCATTGTTTTGATTACTGTCCATTCGTCAAGCCTGGGGATTTGTGGAGAATACATGTGGGAGATAAAAAAGAGGGTAGCCAAATCTGAGAACATGGCAAAACCTGTTCTTATGAGAGGTAACTTACATCTCAAGCAATAAAAAGCAGTGTTTTCTGTAAATGTCTCTGTGTACTAAACCCTCAGAAGAACAAAATGGTTGCAGGGGGCAATGTCCTCACCCCAAACCGCCCCCCCCCCCCACCTCCAGGCCTGCATCTGTCTGCTCAGCCACATACAATTCTGAAGAAGAAAGGATTTCAGGAGACCTTTTGAAGAATATCCAAAGTTATTCCTGGACACCACTTGAACCTCTCTGGTTTTAAGTTTCTTGGGCTATGAGAGCTACATACTAACCCACGTGTGTTGTCCCATTTGTGAACTGTACGCTTGACTAACACATTTACTTTATTTGAATTTTGAGTCATACAGTCCACAGTACAGAACACTTGCTCCTTTGTCCTCATTCTTAACTTTTCTTGTTCAGACGCTGGGAAGGCTTTTTCTACAAGAAACCTTTAGCCTATTCAAAAGTGGGATGTTCGGTTCCTAGAAAGTGTGGTTCAATCACCAAGAGTGTAATCCTGCACAAATCTTGTCTCTGCCCATGTTTAAGGCCCTGGCCATGAGATCTCTGAGCTTCGTTCGATGCCTGCATTAAGCGCGTGCTGCCACGCCACGGTTCGCATTGCCTCTTACCCAACTGTGACAAAGGCGTCTGCCTTGCAGCCAAAACAATTCTTCTCAACGTGGAGCTTCCTGGATATTGTTCCTCCTGAGAAGGGGCTGAGAATGGTCCGACGGAGAGGGCCCTGGTGGGGCGGTGGAATCTGTGGTTCAAACACACCAACCACTCCCTAGAAAAAGGTGCAAAGATCTGTAGGCAAGGAAACCACTCCATGGCAGTGGTGGGGAGGGGTGGGGAGCTTCCAGGAAGCCTTTGACTCCTGGTTTTCCAGATGCTAAGTGAAGCCGATTTGGGCTTAACGATTTACTGGATTTTATCTATTACGGGAAAGACACGAGTCCAGCCCATCTACTCTGCCATCTGGGACTCGGTCCGGCCGAAAGCAGCCTCAGCGGCGGCAGCGGCGGCAGAAAAAACGGGCCGGGGACCCGGCCAGCCAACCTCGGTACCTCCTTCTGACCTAGGTCGATGTCGTGAGCGGCCCGAGCAGTGATCAGAGATCGCTGCATGACATATTCGAATGCTCGGTTTATTCCCTGCGAACATCACACAGCCAACAATTTGAAGTCTCAGGGGTTAAGGCGAAGTCAAGTATCATGGAGCAAACAAATACAACGGCCTTCAATCATAACGGTTAATTCAGCCAGCATTTTACAGCTGAAAGTTCCAGTCCAAATGGCCAATGCCTTCCTCGGGGTCCTCACCGGGGTCCCAGGTGGCGAGAGTAGGAGTGATGTCTCCTGGATCCTCGCTCTCTCACTTGACCAACTCTGCGGTCCAGGTTTTAGGCGCCGTGGCAAGCAACGCTTGCAAATTCCCTGACGTCCGGTTGCCTTGGTTACTTCTTCTCAGTCTGGTACATTTGGCGGGCTTCTGTTGAGTGCTCTGGCGAGGAGGCGTAATCGCTTGCAGCAGGTGGCCCCTGGCTGGCGCGGGGAGGATGCTTATGTTTTGCAAGGACGGTCAGCGTCTTGCGAGGCAGCTTTCCCCAAACCGAGCTGCTCGTGCTCTCCTCCGGACTGCCGCCGCGAGGGCGGGACCCACGGAGGCGCACTTCCGCTTCCGGGGTCGCAGAGCTCTAAGCGGAAGGGGCGGGGCCTGAGGGGTAACCCGTACGGCGTGAGCGCGCGCGCAATTCAAAGGCACCTCCTGGGATGAGCTCTCCGCGCGGGTCCGTCTGTGTTTCTGTCGTCGGGGATTGTGGAGAGACGCCCTCGACGGAGTTCACGGGGTTTTATTATTATTATTATCATTATTTATA
This sequence comes from Nesogale talazaci, assembly GCA_004026705.1. NCBI lineage: Eukaryota > Metazoa > Chordata > Mammalia > Afrosoricida > Tenrecidae > Nesogale > Nesogale talazaci. Next base: position 10,279 of record PVJH01016241.1, read on the forward strand.
GCCGTGAGACAGGAACGTCTGTGGCAAGTGGTAAAGAAATATAACAAACCCGCCTTTGACCCAGCGAGTCGCGCCCGACAGCGCGGGGAGCACCTGGCACCTGGGGGAAGGGCAGTTGCGGGGCGCGGTCTCGGGCTCCGCAGGCCACCCCGAAACCCCGGACCCGACGCGGCGACGGCCTGGCGCTTTAGCAGTGAGGGCCGGACGACCGGGTTCTTACGTTACCTTGTCTTCGTTCGCCTTCTTCGCGACGTCAGACCTTGGGATTTAGGGACTTCGCCAACTCCGAAAAGCAAAGTCTAGGACAAGTCTTAGCGAACTGCTACAGGCGTGTAAGTGTGGCAAGTGAAAGCCTGTCACTTGTTAGGGCAAATAAATATTTCAAATAAACAAATGTTTCAATTACTCAAATAATAAAATAACTCGCCACCACAAATTCATACCCCTAGCAATGCCCCCAACAGAGAAAAACCTAAAGAACCACCACCACCACCCCCCCCACCGCCCCGCCCGCCCGTTGCTGGCGAGTGGTCGCGCACTGATGGGACGCTTGTGGGGCAGAGTGGAACTGCCGCTCTGAGCTCCGAATCTTTATGGCGGAATTAGAGCATCCAGTTTGCAGAAGGCTGTGGATAACTGGAGCCCTGCTGGTTCAGTGGGTTATGTGGTGGGTGACTTGGGGCAAGGTCAACAGTTCAAAACTACCAGCTGCTTTTCAAAAAGCTGTGTTTTTTTAATTAGATATTTTTATTTGGGGGCGCTTACAGCTCTTTTCACAACGCATACATTATATCAAGCACTGCTGTTTCCCTTCACCCACTTCTCTGTTCATCCTCCCTGAAGGGGGCTTATATGTTAAAGCATACCAGGACTCAGTCGGTGGAGACTTAATGCATTCAGGGCCTCTGCATAACCTCAAACTCACTGCCATCTACTCCATTTGGACTCAGAGTGCCTATAGGGTGGGAAAGAAGTGCCCTGTGAATTTCAGAGACTGTAACTCTACAGGAGTAAAAAGCCCCATCGTGGAAGAAGGGGGGAATTAATCACAAGGATTAACATACAACCCCTTCCTGGAGGACAAACAGATGTGGGTGAAGGGAGACAGCAGACAATGAGCTATGAATACTAATTTATCCCGGGTTCATGCAGGACGGAGGGAGGGGGGGTGTAGCAAAACGATGAGGAACTGATACCAAAAGCTCAAGTAGAAAGAAAACGCTTTAGAAATGATGATGGCAACATGTGTACAAATGTCTTTCACAGACAAAAGACAGAGACCTTTTATTAGTAGATTTATTAGGGGAGGTGAACTTTGTAGGGGACAGGAAAACAAAGGAAATCAAAGGAGTTTAGAATAGCCAGATAAAGGTTAGAGCTGTCCCATTGTAAAGCCAGAGAGTTACCTAACTTAAAAGGTGTGACGTCCATAAGAGCTGCTATTACATACAGGATGAGAAAATTAGATCTATTACACACTCACTACCAAACTACAACAGAGTTTGGCAAGGCAAGAGCTCAGCGGCTCTGGTGCCACCCTTAGGGCTTCCGATGGGAAACCGGTCAAGAAAAGAACTGGCAGGAAGAGTGCAAGAGCTTAAGGGTTTAAGGCAGCATTTCAGGCAGTGAGTAGGGGTGAGAGCCAAGAGCAGGGAGAGGGAACTGAGAATCGCTAGAACCGGCAGAGCGCTGTAAGAACAAAGGATCAATTCTGTCCTCGAGCATGCAAAAAGCACCAAGTCCTGAGACATGACATTATGCTGAGCTCACACGTTTGTCCATCAAATGGATAGCGCATTTTGTAATCGGCATATATTTTTACTTAAAATTTGGCATACGCAGTAACATACATAAGTAACATAAGTAGCTTACAGGTGGAGCGCTCAGAGAAGCATGTCGAAGAGCTCTGAAGCTCTTGGATAGGGTTTTTATACATTAAGGTGAGCAACTTTGCTTGGCCAGTCCCACGTGACATCAGTGACCTTGTCTGGTAGTTTTGATAAGTTCTGCCAGTGGCATCTGGAGTGGTTGACTTGTACGAATAACACGACTCTGCTTCCCTGGCCTTGTACTCCCTTTGCACTGCTCTTGCTCATCTTCAGAAACGAAAGTTTAAAACAAAACTAGGCAAAAGTTTAAAGTAAAATAAGAGTTGGGCTTGCTCCTGTCAATTTGGGGTATTCTATGTCTTTGGCATGTCTGTAACTCTTGATCTGTCATGTGGAACTGGCAATCAAGGTTGCTTACCTTAATGTATACAAACCCTATCCCTGGCAGGAAGGTTCTCCAGCACCTTTCTGGTTGGCGTGGGTCACTCCATTGGGCTGGGCACCAGCTTTGGCCGGCTGATCAGGCAGGAAGAGGGGCAGAGTAAGCTTTGTAAACAGAAGAAATGTCTGCTGCTCTCCTTGGTAACGCCGCCACCGGACCCTCGGTGGTGGCCTAGTGGGTTATGTGTTGGGCTGAGATTCACAAGGTCAGCAGTACAAAACCACCGGCTGTTCCTGGGGAGAGAGCGCTTTCTACTCCTGTGTACTCCTGAAACAATTCCATCCCGTCCTTTAGATTTACTGTAAGTTGGCATCTACTCATGCAGTGAGGTGCTGATTGACCAGAATGCTAGTCCAAGTAGATTAGAGAAACGAATTCACAGAAGCGCATGTGTAAGAGAGTTTTCTATAAAGGGTAACTGTACATTAAGAAAGCATCCCAGTCCAGTTCAAGCCCAGAAGTCCGATATTAGCCTATATGTCTGATACCAATCTCTAAAGTCCTCTTCAGATTCACACAATACAGACAGTGACACCAAATGCAGAATAGTCGCAGGTCAGTCGGTGAGAAGTCTTGGGAACCCAGTGGCATTGTAAGCATCTTGGCGCTGGCAGGGGTCTCCATGTGGCTTCTCAGGCTTCAGAGGTCTGGTTGCATCAGGGTAGATTCCTGTGACTTCTCCAGCTCAGGTCACTAGTGTGGTTTCATGTGTCTTTTCAGCTGCAATGTCTCTCAGGGAGTGAACAGAGTCTCTCCCACCTCCAAGGAGGAAAAAATGAAGTTCCCAGAATTCTCAGGAGAAAGCCATGCCCATACAAGGTCTCACTGATTATATCTTGATTGAGAGGCCAGACTCCACCCCTTCACTCATAACTCTCTCAAATTGACACCAGATTATGTCACTCCATACCTGGGGATTGTGAACAGTCTTCAGAATGCTTTGGAAAGTTGATTACCTACACCCCTTTGATCCGCCTAGGGAAGGACATCCCCCTGAGGGGCTTGCCTGGGTGTCTCCTTAATGGACATCACTGTACTGAGGTCACACAGTCATGAGTCACGATTCATGCCCTTCCCAGAGCTGGTTGTGGTCAAAACGACTAGGAGTCAAAGTTGAAGTAAGGCATTTATTAAAGAATAGAGACCTACAGGGAAGATACCATAGACATCTTCATGTTGTGTTTCTCTAGTACCTCACTCCCAAGGTGCCATACTGTGTTAGACTAGGTTGAATAGACAAACAAATCCAGTGACACCCATATGTGTAGAAGAAAGACTTTTATATATAAGAGAGCAATTGTATATTAAGAAAGCATCCCAGCCTGGTTCAGATCAAATCCATAAATCTGATATTGGTCCATGTGTCCTATACCAATCTATACATTTCTCTTCAGATTCACGGAATGCATGCAATAAAGCTGAATGCAGGAAGATCACAGACAGGTGGGAGGAAAGTCTTGTGGGTCCAGTGGCAGTGGAAGCATCTCGGTGCATGCAGGAGTCTCCACGTGGCTCCTCCAGTTCCAGGGTTCTGGTGTGCCTCTGTGCGTCTTGTCATCAGGAACACCAAGCAGAAAGTCCGTGTGTAGCTGGCCTCCAGGGAGCTATTTATCTCTGTGGCTCCTCCAAATGAGGTCGTCAAGCTGCAACCTGATTGACAGGCTAGACTTCACCCCTTTGCAAGTTGATACCAGATTGAGTAACTACCACAATGTCCCAGTGATGGCCAGTGCCTGCTTTTAGAGTCCCACCTGCAACTCTGACATAATGACCTGCTGCCAGTCATGCTTCTGTGACTTTTTAAAAAATCTTCCCATAGGAGCTGAGCCCCGGTGGCGTAGTGGTTGTGCATGGGACTGCGGGCTACTGGGATGGAGGTCCAATTCCAGTTCCACCAGAGCAAAGGCTGGGCCTCCTACTCCCACCACCAGAGGGCAGTGATGCCCCCCCTCAAAAAATCTTCCCATAACCCTTTTTTTGAAGGGGGAGTTCACTGCCCTCTGATGATCCTGGGAGCTACCCAGCGCTGCTCCTGAGAGCCACCGCTGGGTTTGAACTTCCAAGCCCGCAGTCCCGCACTCAACCACTTACTTCACTGGGGCTCAGCCCCCCCCCCCACTTCCCCTGCGTAACCTTTTTAAATGCCAATGGCAACCCCTTTGATGTCATTATGACCTCATGCTAATGGTCTTCCACATTGGGATGATGTGTCTTTGTCTTTGACCTGTTTAAGAATTCATAGATTTTCCTCCTTAAATTATATTGGATATTTAGAGGGGAGGGGGGGAATTTTATTAGATATTTAGGGTCTCCTTTATACTCTAAAAATCTAATGGCATAGTTGCCCAAATTCCAAAGCTGTCTTTCCTGTCTTTCTCTGGAGTGTGTTGATGGTGGTGGTGGTGGTGGCTATGCATGTGATTTTATATCAAAACGATCTTTCTTTCAAATCCAAGTTCATGATTTTCTCCTCTAAGATTTTCCCATGTTTTTCAGCTCTTACCTTCAGTTTATCTTTTCTGAAAGCACAAGTTACTAGCTTAGTTTTTAATCACGGCTGTATTTAACAGCCTCTCAAAAATCCCAGAAAATTTCACCCTTGACTCTGCTGAGTCCATGCAAGCTGCCTCTTACAAATCACTGGCCATTTTTCCTGGCCTTCTTCATCCCTTTCTGGGACCAAAGGCAGTTGTTCTCCCAGGGTAAGTTGTCCCTGGGTGGTTCCAGCAGGTTGGAAGTTCAAGTCCACCAGAAGCTACTTGGGAGTAGAGGTCTGGCAATGACTTCAGAAAACCCAGCCACTGGCAACCCTAGGCAGCACAATTCTTTCCTGAACCACATAGGGCTGTCAGGAGTCAGAAATCAACTCAATGGCAACTGTACTGTTGTCTTTACACCAGTGTAATATGGAACCAACAGAAGTCACTTGGGTCTCTGAGAAACCTCTGACCCTTCATGCTTCTTGCCCCTGATCCCCCAGTCCCACACCCTTCGCATGCACATGGCCCATGCACTCTCTGATAGCTGAGGTCAAACTCTGTTCTGGGTAAAAAGAAATATGGGGACCTTAGGCACCGAGGTGCCAGCCATGTCAGGCTGTGATCAGCCTCCTTGCCTTGGGGGCAAGTGATAAAATCTTGAACTCAAGCAATCACAGAACAGAGAATTGGCTCATGACCCAGGAAAAGTACTTTAGAACAGATCGGGCATGCTTTGTGCCCTCTTCCTCCTGTCCCTGTCCACCTCATGGAATTGAGTTCTGATAAGTAGGTGGCATGCCTGGTGGGGTGTGCTGGCCTCAGGGGGCACGGCATGAACAGGGAGCTACCTCTGGAGGCAGTGGATGTGGGAGGTCCTATGTCAACCAAGCAGACTGCCATCCCGCAGGTCTCCCATCCCATTCACCCACCCACTTCTTCAGGAACATCGCCTACACAAAAGAAGGTCATGAGGGGATCCCCTTGAAGAAAGTACCAAAGCTGACCTTTGCCAGCTAATCAACCCAGGCTCATGGTAACCCATGTGTCACAAAGTAGAACCTCCATGAGCTTTCTGGATGCTTATCTGACAGAAACAAATCCTCAAACCTTTCTCCCATGGGGTCACTGGATGGGTTTGAACCACCAACCCTTAGATTAGCTGGTGGTGGGTCCATAGAGTGGATTCCATCTCACACTGACCCCCTGTGACAGAGGGCAACTGCCCTATCGGATTTTCTTGGCCAGCTCTCTCTGGAAGCCGATGACCAGCTCTTCCTTCTGCAGAGCTTCTGGGTCACTTGAAGCCACTGACCTTTCTCTTAGTGGCCAAGGTGCCACCCAGGGTCCTTTATGTGAGAAGTCAGTCCTTTGTGTCACTCCTGTTAATGACTCCTTCCTAGTGGCCATGTGCCTTCCTGTCCTGATCTTCCCTCCAATCTAGCAGCCTTGCTTTTAAAACATACCCTCCTGTGTGGCTTACAAAGCACTTGTGCTATAACACAATGCATGAGCTATCAAAGAACCCCACTTTGGTCAGGTTGCTCATAAAAATAACAGGACTTCAGGGAAACACATGGTGAGGCCAGGACACTGGGGTCCTGTGCAGCTTTGTAACCAGAGTGCAGACAACAGCATGTCAGCTTATTAAAATAGTCTCCATGGGGCTCTGCACCCAGTGTGTCCATACCATGGAGATTCTTGAGCTCTGCCTTGGACAAGAGTCCTTAGGCTTGGCACACCCAGTGGAGAATGGTTTCATCAAAACTTAGAATCTGACTTAGGCTCTCATAAATTAGTCATCATGCAACTTATTATGCCTATCGTTCAATATCAGTATGTATCAGGTTAAGTAAAAGACATGATCACCAAGTGTTCTAGCTTGTACATGGCAAGGTTTATTCCAAGCCATATGTGTATGCAAGTGTGTCTTTGTGCCCAGGGTGTGGCTTCAGACAACCCTGGTTTTTTTCTTGTTAGGGGGCCTTCAAAACCAAAGGCCTATCAAAACCATGGCTTCTGAGGGGGACCAGCTGGGTTTGTGACATGCAAGGCAGAGGGGTCAGCTCAGAAGATTCTAACAGCTGATTTTTGAGATCCCAAAGGAATCGGCTTGAGCAATTTTATCAAAAGTCACAGGATGATCACATTGTGTTAGTCCGGGTAGACTAGAGGAATAAATTTCAAAGACACACATATAGATATAAGGAAAGGGTTTATATACAAAAGGAATGTGACACTAAGAAGGCATCCCAATCCAGTCCAGTGCAAAGTCCTAAGTCCGATATTAACTCATATACCCAAAATCAGTCTACAAAGTCTCCTTCTGGCTCACGAAGTCACAGGTCAGTGAGTGCAGAATTCTGGCACTGGCAGGGGTCTCCCCATGGCTCCTCGCTTCCAGGGCTCAGAGTCCATCAACAGCATGCCGCTCCAGCTTCAGAGGTGTGGCTCCATCAGGGCAAAGCCGTATGGTGTCTCCACTGGCTCCTCCAGCTTCTCGGATGCTGCCATCTTGTCTTTTCCGTGACTCATCTCCTCTGAGACTAACTCTCAACAACTGGGGAAGATAGCCTCTCATCTTCACTAGGGGACTATCGAGAGATTTCCTGCAAGTCTCAAGAGAAAGCCATGCCCACATAGAGACCTCATTGGCTACTCAATAGCTCTCTCCAGATTAACAGGCTAGACTCTACCCCTACATTTCAATCATAAAATTAACATAAGCACATGACTGCCACACACATTTTCATATTATGACAACTTGAGGAGGCTGAAAACGACCTCTGTGAGAAGAAGGACAGGAAAGTTGGGCCAAGGAGTTCCTTTCCACCGGGGCCACGCACCCCTCATCCCTTAGAGGTAGTAAGAGTTGGCCCATGAGAATCTCACGGGAAACTGACCACATCTGCTGTACAGCCTTCATCTTCTCCCATGCCTCCTTCTGGGCCCAGACATTGGAGGGAGCGTGATACGCATCCCTGTAGGATGCCAACGCTGTCCTTCTGGTGTGATAGAAACCCAAGGGCACAGCCTCTTTAGAGAAGGCTTACAGTGACAGAAAGACCACCTTCAGAAACATACAGACCTAGACGTAGGCGATGTACACAAACAATCGCTTCGCATTTCGACATTTTTGTTTATTTGAGGTTTCTATTACACCATCAGGGATCTAGTTAAGGTTTCTATTGAAAAAAAAAAATGTCTGTTTTACATGCTCTCATCTACCGGTGTAGGATCTTGGGGAGTGCAAAAAGGTAGGTGCTAGGCTACTAAGCAGAATGTTACAAGTTGAACTCCCTGCCGGGGCATATGGGAAGAAAGACAGGCAATCTGTTTCCAACAGATCATGAAAGCCCAAAGGAGCACCGTTCTATTCTGTGCCTACGTGTGTGTACCAACCAGTTTATTACAGTTTAGGGTGACTCCGTGAAATTCCTGACCACTCTGTGGGTTGGGCATTGGGCTGCTAACTCCAAGGTCGAAGGTACAAATTCACCAGCAACTCCCTGGGGAAGAGGCTGGAGTCTGCTCTCACGAAGATTCACAGTGAAGAGAATCAATTTGAGGGCAATAGGTCCGGGTTTTTGCTTGGCACGTGCATATATGGACCTGGGTCCTTTTATATCCTCCTAATTGGGCAAACAAGCAACATCAAGATAAACGGAGAAAATCTTAAAAGTTGTCCAGAATTTCATTTTGCCTAGATCCACAATGAACATCCATGGAAGCAGCAGTCAAGACATCACATGTCCTGCACACAACCTCTTTTAAAGCATTCAGGAACACGCTGTCACCATAAGGGCTGAGGTGACCCAGGCTAGGATATTTTCAAATGGCCTCACACACATGTGAAAGCTGTACAATGAATAAGGAAAACCAGAGGAGAACGGATGCATTTCAATGACAGTGTTGTTCAGAATGAACAAATGTATCTTGGAAGAAATATAGCCAGAAGGCTTCTTAAGACATCATGATTGGTAGCGTAAAGAGTCACTGGAAAAGAGGAAGACTTTCAAAGCGAAGGATTGGCACAGTGGCTGCAGCGATGGGGCTCAAATAGAATGACAGTGAGGATGGTACCAGACTGAGCAGTGTTTAGTTCTCTTGGACATGGGGTGGGTCACTAGGAGCCCAGACCAACTTGAAAAGCACCTAACAGCCAAGACCCCTGGGGGTGCAGTGATTAAAACACTTGACATCTAATGGAAAAGCTGGTGCTTTAACAGCTTTAACAGCTTTAACAGCTGCTTTAACAGCTGCTTTGTGGGGGAAGAGTAGGCAGCATGCTTCTGCAGAGATGACAGCCTTGGAAATCCTATGGGCAGTTCTACTCCATCTATAGGGTTGCTGTCAAAATCAATTTTTTTTGAGGGGGGGCATCACTGCTCTCCGGTGGTGGGAGTAGGAGGCCCAGCCCCACTGCTGGAATTGAACCTCCGTCCCAGTGGGCTGCAGTCCTGCGCACAACCACTACGCCACCGGGGCTCAGCCCCAAAATTAATTTTATAGCTATAGGTTTGGTACATCATTGAGTCAATAGATAATGTCTCTGAAAACCAAACCTGTCAAAAAAGTCACAAACACTTTCCACTAATTGAGAATCATAGAAAAGTGGCCAGACTGCACCCTGTCAAAGGCAGAGAACTTGTGAGACCCAGAAAAAGGTAGGTTCTGTTGGGTCCTGGCTCTGATAGGATTCACTATCTATCTATCTATCTATCTATATCTATCTATCATAGTTATATAATTTCATGTCAACATAATATATCAAAGTGCAGAAGGGTCAATCAATTCACACAGTCTGATGGTGACTCCTTGTGGGCATGACCTTCTCATAAAGAGGGTCCTGGTAACCTCTCCTCTCTCCCTCTATGCTTTGACAAGCCATGCTGAGAGCTGCCAGAACAGCTGCCATCAAATCACAAGATTTTGTGTTTGGGCTGAGCTGAAGCAGATCAGGGCCGGCTTCCCTGCACTTCCCGGAGGTCAGCAGCAGACAGATAAGTTAACCAGGGAAACCAGTTGCTCCGGGTTCCAAGAAAGCCACAAGGAGTCAACAGTCAATTCTCAGAGTGTCCAGACCCATATGCTAATTTCCACACATTCCAATGCCCCTTTAAAAACCCAAGCCACGGGGCTGCTGAACACAACTTCCCTGACCCGTTGGCCTACTAGGTCATGGAACCGCATCTGGGAAGTCCCTGCTAATAAAGCCATTTCTGTCTCTGCTCTCCCTTGTCCTGTCAGTTTCCTCTGTCCATGTCTCTGTGCCTCAGTTTCACCTTTACTCTTTGCACCTGTGGTCTTCCAGCATTCTGCATCATTGCATGTGATTGTATGAGCCTGAAGAAAGACTTATGGACTAATATTGGACTTACAGATTTGAGATGGACTGAGCTGGCTTATTGATATATGATTACTTCTTGCTATAAAGCTCCTTTTTTTTTTTTTTTTTGGCATCACTGCCCTCAGGTGGTGGGAGTAGGAGGCCCAGCCTTTGCTCTGTGGAGCTGGAATTGAACCTCCATCCCAGTGGGCCGCAGTCCCGCGCGCAACCACTACACCACTGGGGCTCAGCCTAAAGCTCCTTCTTATACAGATATGAGAGTCACTGGGTTTGTTTCTGTCAGGAAGTTTGTAGGAATTGTGTACGCGGAACAAAGAGGGAGTCTGAATTAGGGGAGATTTGAAGCAGGCTTTATTGGGAGCTTGCAGACGGGTTCAACAGCTTGTGGGGAAGCAAGCTGATGAAACCGTGCCCAACCAAGGTACAGGGGAGTTTTTTATAACCCCCTCCGTCGGCCCAGAAAGGGTCAGGCTATTCTCTGTGGGCAACAGCGTGATGGTTGAGTCATTCCCTTTGTGGCTTTGTGCAGAAGGGAGAGGCAGAACATACGTGATGGTTGAGTCATTCCCTTTGTGGCCTTGGGCAGCTGCAAAAAGTCAGGGACTGGGCAGTAAGCGTTTCGCGGAAAGCGGCTGGTTTTGGGGACACAAGTTACAACAGGGGAGGGGCGGGGGCTGTTGCCCAACTCGGACAGTTTCTCTATTTAACTCACACATAATGGTACCATGGGAGTGGGGTGCTAGAGAAACAAATTATGAAGATGGAGAGCAGATGCTTGTCTGACCTCTGCCTCATGGTAGTGTTTCTTCTTTTGCGAGCCAGAAGTCAGGGGAACACTATTTACTCAATTGCTTTCGGAGAGAACGGGGCAAGTTGAAGTTTTGATTCCTTTTTTGTTGTTGTTGTCTTTGGTTATTCCTGTCTGAAAGGACCAAAGTGAAGGTGCTAAATGCACACTTTGAGCTCAGAGGGCAAAAACCCCTGTCAAACTTCTGTGAGGCCACACTGATTTGTCAAAATGGCTGACTGAAGGTCTGGCCCTGGCTGGATGTAGCCAGAGGCCTAGGGTCATACTGCAAACAAATGGGATAACTTAGATAAGAAAGGATGGAATTTGACAGTTTTAGGATTGAGTTTAGAATCTGACTCTACTATGTTTAGACTGAATTCTTCAACCTTTGTTACTGAAATATTGGGTGAGAGAAATGATGATTGGCAAGTATAAAAAAAAGTTTGTAAGTCCACCGCCTTCAACTGGAGTTTTAAATGGATATGCAAAGAAGGCTCTGAAGAGATAAGCCCCAACCAGTGCCTTGAGTGCTCAGTACATTTGCATTAGAAAAGATCCCTTGAGAGAACTGTTGGCAAACTGAAGGGAAAAAGGAGCAATTTTGGCTCCAGCCAGCCATTTCAGAGCTTTGCACCATGAAGCTCCACTGCGACCTTCTTTGCCACCTTGTGCTACTGGCCTCGGCTACACCTCCCCCTTCATCTTCCTCTGGTCTGCTTTGGCCTTGTGCTAGTGGAGTGCCTTGGCATGCCTTCAGTATTTTAACTTATGAATATATATATACACATATATATATTCCTCAATATCTTCATTTTACTTCTCTAGAGATTCCTGCCTAATTATCTATCTATCTAAAAACCTACTGCAGCTAAACCACCAGCCTGTTGGTTAGGAACCCAAGACTTTACCCCCTATACCACGAGGATTCCAAAAGAATGAATAAATCCATGTTAGAAAAAAAACAAACCCGAATGTTCCTTAGAAGAAAGTGGGTGCAACTTTGGCTGGTTTGGTCATCAGAAACAGTAGATTGTTTCAGGTGTGACTGAAGATCAGTGTGAACAAGAGATGGATCAGCCCAGTGTCACACCATAGACTTAACACATGCAGTGTGAGTACGAAGATGATGGGCACTCTACTGGACAATGCTTTCCTCTGCTCTATGTATGGGGGGGTAAAAAATATGGATATTTCCCCCCAAGCTATGTGTTTTTGTTTTTTTTTTTACAAAATGACACTATCATCTTTGAAGTATTCTCCATTATATTTAATACATTAGTCAAATCTGCAATTCCATTCTTGGAAACATTGCTGAACCTCATCTGTTTGGATGGCTGACAGCACTCTTGTTTTTGTCTTCACCTCTTCTATGTCATCAAGGCATGGCATAGAAGTCATGTCCCTCAGCATTTATGGAAACAAAAAGAAATCCCATGGAGTGAAGTCAAGTGAGTCAGGTATGTGGGGCAAGAGAGGCATGCTGGGGTTTTTTGCCAAAATCTGGTGAACCAAGAAGTCTGCGTGAGGAGATGCATTTTCATGAAGGCAAAACCAGTTGCCCATCTGCCACAAATCAGATCTTTTTTGTCTCACACTGTTACACAATCTTTTCAGAACCTTTAAATCAGCAGTTCTCAACCCATGGGTTGTGACCCCTTTGGGAGTTGAAAAACCCTTTCAAAGGGGTCACCCAATTCATAATAGTTGCAAAATGACAGTTATGAAGTAGCAACAAAAATAATTGTAAGGTTGGGGGGTCACTACAACACGAGGAACTGTATTAATGGGTTGTAGCGTTAGGAAGGTTGAGAACCACGACTCTAAATAGAAAGCATGATTAATAGCCTGACCTGGTGGAATGAGCTCCAAATGAACTATGTCTTGACATTTTCATCCGTTCAGGAAGTAGTGAACCAGGTGCCAGAATGAGGTTTGTCATCAATCAACAGTTCACCTTTTTGAAATGAGAAAACCACTCGCACCCTTGAGTTTTCCCACAGAGCTGCCCTTGTGGGCTGTGTTCGGCATCACAACGGTTTCTGTGGCATTTTTCCTGAGAGGAAACAAAATTTCACAACTGTGTGTTGTTCTCTTAAATCGGCCAGCAGAATACACAAGGTTTGAGCGAAACTGCTTTTTCAAAAGGAATGCATTGTGACCAGAAAGAACCTTCCCAGGTGATGCCACTGGGTGCAGATGCCACTGGGTGCAGGAACTCAGAGGAAGCTGCTCCACGCTTGCTAGTGGGGAAAATGTGTATTACGAAAGTTCTGCTCTGTCCAGTGTCATTCCATTTTGGGGGGCGGAGGGGACCCTTAGTATATGGAGTCACCATGAGTCAGAACTAACTTGACAGCAGCTATTTACAATCCACATATACCTAAATGTCTCTGCAGCGTCTTCCATTGTCTTTGAAACGCCACCAGTTGAGATAGTGGAAAGCAAAGTGCTTCTTGAGCCCCCTTCACCAGTCCTATAACACATCTGCTGGAATTTTAGCTTTTCGTCTTCAAGTGTTTACATGTTGCCAACACATGGTCTTTGCGGGGCTGCTTGCCCTGACCACCGTAAGCCATTATATTAACATGCTGCTAAGCACGGCTCACGAACAAACACAGCCTCTGTGCTATAGTGATAGAAAGCCCTTATTCAGCAACTGCATCTGGAGCAGATTCACGTTACAGAAGCATGCTCTGAGACTGAACACGATCTGCTTTGCACAGCCAGAGACCTGCGGTTAGAATATCTTCCTGTTTTCTGACCCAAGAGATATTGGGGCATGGATTCAAGGGCTAGAGCAGTGAGAATTAAGCAAGGGCCATAAAGCAAGATTGTTCTTGTGGTTAGGGTCTGACTCATAAGTGACCCTAGGCTCAACAGAATACATTCTGCTCCGTGCTGCACCAACCTCACCATTGTTAACCTTGGATCCATTGGTGCAGCCTGTGGTGTCATTCCATCTCCTTGAGGACTTAGGAACAATTTAAGATCAACTTGAGCTGGGAACGATGTGGCCCATGAGTATAAAACCATGGAGCCAGACGCATGATACTCCGGACATTTTTGTAGGGCTTAGACAAAGAACTGGGGGTGGCGGGTGGAGTTCGGCAGTCTTCAGATTAGCTTCTAGGCAATCAGGAAAGTTAGTTACGGACAGGCGTTCTAGAAATGGAGCTTGCAGGTAGAGTGAGTGGTTAACAGCTGTGGGGTTACCCGATGGATTATGGGTACACAGGGAGCCCTGGTGGTGCAGTGGGTTAAACGCTGGGCTGCTACCCTCCAGGTTGGCAATTTGAAATCACCAGCCACGCTTCAGCAGAAGGGTGAGGACTTCTACTCCCATAAGGAGTTATGGTTTCAGAAATCTATCTCCGGGTCAGTTCTAGCCTGTCCGAGAGGGGAACGCTGAGTCACGATTGTTTTGAGAATTGCAAGCCTCTGCTCTTTTCACAGGACTTTTCACAGCATGGCAGCAAGACAAACGCAGGGCACCCTTTTCCGGGAGCATGTTCTTGAAGTCACTCTCTTCATTGCATCTTTTCCCGGGGGTCCACTATAAAAAAAGATTTGTTGATAGATAATAGTGTGGGTCCAGACCCCTCAGGCATTGGCTATCATGTCCAGCCTCTGCTTGACCACAAAGGAAAGGCTCTCTGGGAGCAGGCCATGGCCACCTGCCTGTGCCTGACCACAGAGGGGAACTGCTTCCTGAGCGGGACATGGCTGAGTCAGCACAAAGATTAAGCATACGAGAGAAAAAGGGGTGTTAGAAAAGGCAGCCTGGACACTCCACCTGTATTCCAGACTCACGTCAAGATGTAAGTTCACTTCATGCACTGTGGATGTGCGAAGAGTTCCTGAGAAGGATATCATCTTTGATAGAATAGCAGGTCACTGAAAAAGAGGAAGTGCTGGATTACACGGTGGCTGCAGCAAGGGGCTCAATACTAACCACTGTGAGGATGACGCCGGACACTTTTCTGGAAGCATGTGCTTAGAGCAGCTCTCCTTCTAGTGCACTGTGTGGTAGAACTGACTCCCTGGCACCACCAAGGCTCCTCTTCCATGCTGCTGCGATCACCCTCAGGAAGCACCACGCTCTTTGAATAAGAGGGCCAAGATGGATGTGTTTGAAGTACGGTGCTGTCAAAGAGTATTGACAATGTCAGGGGCTGCCCAAAGGACAAACAGCTGTCTTGGATGTTTGAATGCCGTACTTAGAGTCAAAGATGGAGAGACTTCAACTCATGTATGTTGGAAGCTGTCAGAAGAGCTCAGTCTCTGGAGGAGGACATCACCCTTGGTAATGCAGAGGGGCAGTGACAAAGAGGAAGGGCCGTGAGAAGATGGATGGGCACGGTCTCTGCAACCAGGGGCTCAAAGGAGAACAAGCGTGAGGACACTGCAAGACTGCATAGTGTTTAGTTCTGTTGTCCAGAGGGTCACTATTGATTGGACCGGAGGAAATCTGAAAACCACAAGTACCCTGGATTTTAGACTGTCATACATCATCCTTCCTTCCTGTGTTAGTCTGGGTAGATGAGAGAAACAAATCCAGAGATATTCATATGTGTATAAGTAACAACTTCATATGCAAGACTAATTGAATATTGACAAAATATCCCATAGTTCGCTTAACCCATATACCTGATATCAGTCTATAGACTCCTCTTCAGACTCATGAAACACCTGCAATGACACCGAGTGCAGGAAGATCACAGGCCAGTGGGTGGATAGTCTTGTGGATCCAGTGGTGGTAGAAGCATCTCAGCACTGGCAGGGGTCTCCACAAGGCTCCTCCAGCTCCAGGGTTCTGTTTGCATCTGCGTAGCTCCATCAGGCTCGTCGTCATTAATAATGTCTCACAGGGAGTGAACAAGTGTCCTGCCTCCAGCGAACTATTTCTCTCCTTAGTGCCGCCACATGAGGTCATCAGATTGTGACCTGACTAACAGTCTAAGCTCCACCCCTTCATGCTTAAGTCTCAAATTGACACCAGATTAGGTAACTACCACACTTCCCATCTCACTTCACACTCACTTTTCAGGGAAGCCTTCCCTAACCAATCCATGCCTGCTCCCCATCACCAACTTGAGAGCACCTTAAATGTAAATATGAGATCAATGTGATTATTTGTCTTGATTCTGCTTCCCCAACTAGAGTCTAAGCCCTGTGAAAGCAAGGCTGTCTTAGTCCTCTGCTGTATCTCCACTCCAATGCAGTCCTTGCACTGGCATAGCATAGACGAACCTGATAGGATTAAAGCTATTCTGAATAACCAGTTCCAGAAAATCTGCTTTCAGATTCCAATGAGATTTCTAAGGTCTAGTCAGGATTAAGGCATTATAACTGACATGAGTATTTATACTTCATATTAGTGATATAGTGTTGGCATGGAGACCCAGAAACCAAATCCTCATAACACCGTCCTTGGCAAGTACTCAATCCCTACTTTCCCCATTTGAAAATGGTCTATGGGGAAAGATTAAAGAAGACAGACGGTTTGGACCTTTGAAAGAGAGGATGTTGACTTTGGGTTCTTTTTCTCCTCGGTAATAAAAATCCTAAATCATTTTCCTGATGAATCAAACTATATGGAGAGGTGAGTGTGGGGTAGGGGAAGAGAAAGCCAGGGAGGGTGCTGTCAATTCTTGGGTTCTACCCTGCAACTGTCTCCTTTCCCATTCAAAGTGATTATTTGGCTTTGATCAGAGGTGTTTTTCAAAAACACAAGTGAGTTTCTTGAAAAGTGAGTCCTGGCAACAAACCCAACCTGCTATCTAAAATTAACCCAAAGGTCCATGAATTAATCAGCATTGACACATTGCCGTTTTAAGCTTCAAAAAGAAAACAGAAAAGCTGCAATTAGAAGTTTCCCTAATTCTAAAGCAGTGGTTCTCAACCTGTGGGTCATGACCACTTTCACAGGGATAGCCCAAGACCATGGGAAAACACATATTTCTGATGGCCTTAGGAACTAAGACTCTGCTCCTTTGTCTCCAGGGGGGTACACCCACATGCAGACACACCCACATATGAGCACCCAGTGTGAAGACTGTTACCCAGGCGACACCATGCTTCAAGACAAACTTTGACTTATTTGTAATTAGATATAAATATTTCACAATATATGGTTACATATTGTTTTTGTGATAATTCACTATGCTTTAATTATGTTCGATTTCTAACAAGGGAAATACATCCTGCATATCAGATATTTGCATGATGATTCATAACAGTAGCAAAATTGCAGTTATGAAGTAGCAATGGAAATAATTTGATGGTTAGGGCTCACCACCACATGAGGAGCTGTTGAAAGGATCGCAGCATTGGGAAGGTTGAGGACCGCCCTCCTAAGGTGGCCAGTGGCATACTGGTTACGAGTTGACCTGCTGACCACCCAGCCACCAGCTGCTCTATGAGAGAAAGACGTGGCTAAGGTTTGTCACTGTTGTTGTTGTTAGGTGTCATTGAGTGGGTTGCAAAGCATAGGGACCCTCTGTACAACAGAGGGAGACACCTCGCAGTTCTGCACCATGATGTCTGAACCCAGTGTTGCAAGCACATCTATTCAAGGGTCTTCCTCTTTTGTGCTGCTCTTCTCCTCTGTCATTTTTACAAGAACTTTCTCTCTTGATGTCCAAAGTACGTGAGACAAGGTCTCACCATCTCACTTCTAAGTACTATTCTGGCAATACTTCCCAAACACATCTGTTTGTTCTTTTGGCACTGCATGGTACTTTCCACAGTCTTCTCCGGCATCATAATTCAGACCCATCAATGCTTCTTTGGTCTTCCTTATTCAATGTCCAACGGTCATATGCACGTGAGTTGACCAAAGTACCGTGGCTTGGGTCAGGCGCACTTCAGTCCTCAGAGGAACAGCATTGTGCGTCAGCACGTGAAAGGCAGCAAGACCAACGGCATGTCTCATTTGACCTCTTAACCGCTGCTTCCAGGCACCCTGACTGTGGAGTCAGACAAGGTAAAATCCTCAACGGCTTCAATCTTGTCCTTTTTGAATTGTGAAGTTACCGATTGGTCCAGTTGTAAGGGTCTTTCTTTTCTTTACATTGAATTATAATCCATACTGAAGGCTACACTCCTTGATCTTCACTTTCAGTCAATCAGATTGCATCATCTGCATATGTTATCATCGGGGGAGGGGGGCATTTGAAGGGGTTCCAACCCATAGCCACCCTATGAAGCACTGCCCGGTCCTGTGCCACGGGCAATCGTTCCTATGTTTGAGCCCATTGTAGCAGCCACTGTGCCAACCCCTCTTGTCAAGGGCCTTCCTCTATTTCATTGCCGCCGACACCTGCATATAGAAGGTTATTAACAAACCTCTGCCAACCCTCATGCTACATCCTCTTCATACAGTCCAGCTTCTCGGATGATCTGAATGAGTATGGTGAGAGGGTGCAACCTTGATGCCCATCGTTCCTTGACTTGAAACTGTGCAATTTCTCCTACTCAAGAGTGCCTCCTGACCTAGAGACAGGCTCTTCATGAGCCCGGGAAGGTTCTGGAATCCCCATTCTTCCCAGAGTTAGTTATGAGCCACACAGTCTGATCGATGCCTTTGCAGAATGGCAGAGATTGACCGTCTGGGAAATCCGCAGGGGGGCAGTTCTGCCCACTCCCATGTGGTCACTATGAATCAGAACCGACTCAGCGGGAGTGAGTTCTTTGGGTTCTTCTCGGCCAGACAGGGCAACTCTGAGAGTGAGGCCAGGTCCTACCCCAGGAGCTGAGCCTGCGCAGGAGAATTTGCAGCAGGCAGGTCTTGATCGGTTTCAAGGAATAATGAAAACACCACAAAGAAAGAGCATGAGAAGTTGATCTTACTTCAGGTTGGCCTGAGGGAAGGGGCCACAGGAAGCTTCCCTCCAGGGGTGGCCGGCACCCCAACCTGTTTGAGCCCCAACCAGCCCATTTGCTGAGTCCAAGGCTCGCTCTGAGCTTGCAGATTCCTGGTTCCCAAAGGACCCTGGTCAGCCTAATGGCCAGTCCCCAGTCCTGGGACCTCTTCCCAACCCTCCTTGGCCTGCCCGGCTCTCAAAACCCACAGGCCTGGGGCTCCTCTGAATGGTGGGCTGCGAGCCCAGACTGAAAGGCTATGGGGGCGGGGGCTCTTCCTGCCAGAAAGACAGGCTTCAGGCAAGGACAGTGCCTATCCAGGGCCAGAGGACTGACCTGGACAGCCATGCCCAAGTCACAGCAGTCCTTTGATCAGGGTGGCCTCCAGCCTCACTCTCCTGCACCCTGCTCATCACGCTCGCCCTAGCGCTCTCCCAAGCTCCCTGCTGCAGGTCCGAGGCTCTGCAAACCGCCCATGAAGCGCATTGATGATGCCAAGGTTACCATCCTACAGCGATGCTCTGCCACCAGCAAGAAACTGGCATGCAGACCCCCACCTCTCCCAGGAAGCACTCCCTTCAGAGTCCTGTGTGCTGGACCCACTGCCCTCCACAGTAAGTGGGGAAGTGGAGGCAGTGGCGGGGATGGGGGACTCCCCAAAGACAGGAAGGAAGGGAAATGGAAGAGTTGGCTCAAGCAAAGAATCTCTCCCCTCTGCTGGCAGTGACGGGCAGTATATTATTATTGATTATTGTGTTTGTTCGTTTGTTTGTACACCTCTGCCTTTCTCTTCAGGGCAGGTTTTTTTTTTAACCCCTTTCAGTTGAGTTTTTTCCCACCCGCTCAGATTTTAAAATACTTGACCTTGGAAGAAAATGTCAAAGCTCATTGAACTAACTGGAAACCTGTGGTCTCGCTTAATCTTGGAAATCATTATATGCCTTGGGGTTTCAACACAGACGAAAAAATGACACGAAGGGAGATTGTTGAAAAGGAAATGAATAGGGACCCGCGCCCCTGACACACACATAGACACACTCACAGTTACTGTCCCCACCTCCCTCACGTAGCAGCCTGGCCTCTCATTCCTGGGTTTGCTGTGGACACATGCAAGGATTACCCCCCCCCCCCAACCCACTGACTGCTTACAGGTGACAAGGGGAGGACATGACTGCCAAGGAGCTGGATATGTGCCACGGGAAATAAAACAGGGAATCTGCCCTATAAAGTTGAGCACTTGCCAGGCTGGTGGGATTCGAGCCACTCACTCTGGCCGGCCTGAGGGCAGCTGAATCTGCTTGGAGCACAGGCCCACAGCGGCCCTGACCGTGGGCCGGAAAGAGCTAGACCTGCATTTGTGAGTCAGGTTCCCTGCCTTACCAGAAAGGGTAGTAAGTGCCCTCCTGGTGGGGATCAAGATCTCCACGGCAGGAAGGAAAACACGGAAAGTTCCACGCCGGGTCGTGGGTTCTTTTGAGTTGATTTGTTTTTCATTTGGGCAAGTGTAACACTGTTGTACTGGGGCCAAAGCGCCAGTTCCTCCACAGCAGGACGCGGTTGCAGGCTGGGTGGCAGGAGCGCTTGCTGAGGAGCCTGGAGGGAGCTTCTCCCTGCACTGCCTCTGTGGTGCCTTGTTGGTGACAGCAGATGCTTTCCTGTTTGTGGGCAGAAAGAATCCTTCCTGTCACTCACCACCCGCGTGACCAGGCTCTAGGAGTGAGGAAACAGCAGCGACTGACCCGTAGGAAGAGAAGGCCTTTGCAGGTCTGAGGGGGATCCACTTCCTTGGCTAACCCCCAGAAAGTTCATTTACTAGAAGAAGGAGAAGGAGGATGGACCTTTGGGCTCCCGAAAGGGTTATTCTGACTGAGCCTAGCTGTAAAAATGCTATTGGCTATTCCCTGGCAGGGCCAAAGTGCGGCCAGGACAGAATGTCTTCTCTCTCCGGTCTAGTGCCTTTCTTATATTGACTTCGAGGAGGTGGCCAGCACCCGGTCCTTCCTGCGGAAAGATGGAGTCTCAGGAGGACAAGAAGGAAGGGGTAAGTTCTCGGCACAGAAGAACAAAGTGAGATGCCCTGGCTACCCAGGCCTGTGGAGCCTTCCTGGGGCGTCCCTGGGGGCAGGGGTGGGGGACACAGTCGCCGGCCTGACTCTGGTTGCTCTGTGCTAGCGAGGACTGTTGTGGAGGCTCTAATCTGCAGCATCTACCCAGCAGCCAGCGCCTTACAAGGATTATAGCAAGAGTGTCTGGACCTCCGGTGACACAGTGGGTAAGGGCTGAGCTGTGGATCTGAAGCCACCTCCCTGCTCTGTGCAAGACTTAGAGACACACCTGAGATAAAAAATTATAGGCTGGAAAGTCCTCAGGGCCACTCCAAAGTGTCATGTGGGTCACCGTGATTCAAAACTCAGCAGCATCAACAAGGGCCTGGCTTGGGTCAGACGCTCCTTGGGAATCGCCGTCCTGGACAGGTGTCCTTGACTGCATCAGTCTCAGGTCAGAACGCGAGGCGATGGCATTCTGAAACCAAGGGTACTGGCCACCCATCCTGATACCCAGTGGGCCGTGGTCTTCCTTCTGGCTACAGAACAATTCAAAGGCTAGTATCTTCATGAGCCTCTTCAGCCAGAGGCTGCATGGTAGGAAAAGAACAAAAAAGACCCAGAAAGAGGTTGCTAGTTGTGCAAGCCTCCGTACTTGCATTCTGTAACGGGGGGGCTCCTGCCTTTTCCATAAGGAGGCTGTTTCAAAGGCATTTGACACATGGGTTTGCTGGTCTCTGGATCAAGTGCTTCTCCTCCTGCACCTTCTGTGTCCTCATTGATATTAATAGTAGCAGCAAATCCATATGTGGAGAGATTTTGTGTGTGGGGGGATACCCTCTCACCTCCCTGTGCTGCCCCCCCCCATCTGCCATGTAATTGTGACTATGCCATTTAAATGGGGGAAATACATCATGAAGGCGCACTCCTATGAAATTATTCAGCCCTTTGAGGTCCTGGGGAGGTCACAAAGTTCACTCTTAACGACTAACAAAGGTCAGGCAATGTCTGTCTGGGGAGATTACAGCCAGAAAAAGCTGACAGAGGACTAAAGTGTTGGGTGGGTGAGAAGGGGACCTGCCCTCTGCCATGCCTCCTGTGTAAAGAGAAACAGCCCTCCTCCTCCCTTTACCCCCTCCTCCCCCAGCCTGGCCCTTGAGCTTTGGCTGCAGTGAGAACAGAAATGTCCCCCACGGGGTGGTCCCTGAAAACCAACAGCACATTTTGAAAGGACGGGATTAAAATACCCCATGCACAAGGAGACCACTACACCAGTCTCCCTGCACCAGGCGGTGGAGAAGATGCTGTGCCTTCAGAAGACGGCTCCCCTTCCCACGCAGCCCCGAGGCTGTTTTTCTGGAAGACAGTGTGGGCACCGGCTGGCCTCTACCAGACCCATCCCCACACAACAGCCAGCAGCACCACGGCCAGGTGCTTGTCGGAACCTGGACACTGGTGAAGTGAAGTGGAGACAGGGGAGGCTGCCCGGTGGGGTTGCAAGGGATCAGACAGGGAGGGCACCAGGCAGGGGCACAGCTAGTCTGTTGGGGCAGGTGCTGGGCAGTGGGAGGACCCAGCACTGGGCCCTTCTTTGGCTACCTGGCCTGGGACAGGTCCCTTGGACTCCCTCGCCTCCAGTTTTCTCATCTATAATGGGAAAGGCCAGGATAGGATCACTAGAGTTTGAGGACTTTCTACCAGGAAAATGACTCATTGCCCAAAAGAACAGAAATACGGTTTTTCTTTACCTTTTCTTCTTATTTTTTTAAATGCCAAAGGGTTAGTTTTCCCAGATGACCTCTGTTCTTGCTGAAAGAATTCACACTGCTGAAGCATTTTTATACATCCTAGAGCCTTTTATGAGGGAAAGGGACAGCTTGGGTGATATAATCTCAGCTAGTACACCTCTCTCTCCTGAAAGCACGAGACCGAGGGTGTGTGTGTGTGTGTGCACACGCGCGTGTAAAAATTCACCCTGAAGATGGCCCCTCCAGGGGAGCACGAGGAACGGGAACCACACGGGGAAATGGTCATTAAGGGAAGTCCGCAGAACCAAAGAAAGAGGGCACGTGTGTGTGCCCCGCAGCCACGGGAGAGATCTTCGCCTCCAACCTGAAAAGACAGCAGCCTGAGAGAGGGGAGTCCTGCCTTCCGTCTGAGCTGGTTATTCCCTCCGATCCCCACTTGGGGAAGGGCGTGGTCGGGGGATTATTGGTCCATCTTTGTGGCTGAGTTCAGGCGCATGCGTGATGTCATGGTGCTAGTTCCTAGAGTTGCACCCAGGTCAACCTTCACCTGAGCTTAGATGACCTTGGCCTGAGCACACCCAGCTTTGGAGGTCTCCATAGGTGTCTGATGAGTGCCTGGTTTCTTTCCAACCCCATTGCTGTGGCGAGGCCAGCTAATTTTTGTTTAACGTCAGCATTTCATGGAGACAACCCATGTCCCTAATCTCTCTGCCTTTGGAAAGTGAACAATTTTGTGCCATGGCTTCACCCCACACTAGTCCTTTAAAGGGTCCCTCTCTGTGTTAGTCTGGGTAGACTAGAGAAACAAATTCATAGACATGCATATGTGTATAATAAAGAGGTTTATATACAAAAGAAACTGTACATTAAGAAAACACCCCATGACCATTCAAATCCAACAGCGGCTCTCCAGGAGCAAGGCTGAGCTTCCTACTCCCACCAGGGCAGTAATGCCACACAAAAAAAGAAAGAAAGAAAGAAAACATCCCAGACCAATCCAGTCCAAGGTTATAAGTCCGATATTAGCTGATATGTCCGATACCAATCCATAAGTCCTCTCAGACTCACAAAGCACATGCAATGACACCAGGACAGTCACAGGCCAGTGGGTGCAGAGTCTTGTGTATCCAGTGGTGGTAGAAGCGTCTCAGTGCTGGCAAGGGTCTCTCTGTGACTTCTCAAGCATTTCAACACTGGCAGGAATCTCTGCGTGGCTTTTACAGCTTCCTTGGTTCCATCAAGGTAAACCCATATGGCTTCTCCTCCGGGATGCCTCACAGGGAGTCAGCTTGTGTCTTGTCAGTGGAACGTCTCCAAGGGACTGAGTCGTAAATCTCCCACTCTCAAGGGGGAAATATGGCCAGATTTCCCAGAATTCTCAGGAAAAAACCATGCCCACAGAGAGGTCTCATTGACTATCTCCAGATTGACAGGCTAGACTCCATCCCTACACTCCCAACCCTGAAATTGACACAATTACTTGGCTGCCACACTCTCCTTCTGTGCCCTGTGGGATAAAAACAAGAGCAAACCCCAATGTGAAGTCCACCACGTGCTAATGGTGGTTGTAAGTATTTACATATGAAAGCCCACTCATTCCTCCTGGTCAATCTTAAGAGACTGGTAGAAGAACTCTCCTCATTCCACAGGTGAAGGCCTGGAGACCCAGGCGTGGTCAGTAACTTGTCTGAGGCCACAAAGAGTGCAGTCTGAGAGCCAGGATTTGACAGCAGAGCATGTCACCGCAAAAAGACAAAGATGGTTTATCCCCTGCAGGGCACAGCTAGCTCTAGAAAACCTTCCTTTACCTCCCCCCTCCCCTCTCACCATGTCAGCCTCACATTAGTTTGTGAAAGAGTTCAGTGACTTCTTTTCAATTAATTATGCATAAGAAGATCTCGTTGGTGCGGGGTGGACTTGTTGCCTTCTTGGTCAGAGGCCCAGGTTCAATTTCTGGCCAATACACCTTAAGGATAGCCACCCTTTGTCTGTCTGTGAGTGCTTGGTGTGTGGCTATGATGCTGAACAGCTTTCAGTACAGCATCTAGACTGAGGAACTAGGAAGAAAGGCCTGGCAATCTACTTCTGACAATCATGGGGTGAAAACCACATGAGTCACAGCAATCTGATGCTTTGGTACGTGGGGTCCTTAAGAACACCTTCGTGATAGCTGACAATTTATCATTTCTCCATTGATATTTGCCTACCCACTGGAGACTTCTGCAGAGAAGTCTGACCCTGAAAGAGACAGTCCCTCCACTGGTGGATATGCGAATGTAGATGCAGGTTGTTTCCCCTCTCCTCCCCTCTATGTGCAGCAGACTGTGTTAAAGTTTTGTGTCAGAGAAAGGATTTTTACAGCCAAGAAAACAGATCACTTACATTTGATTTCATCCCAAGTATTCCTAAAAGTCTCTTGCATTTTCTGCTTAAAAATTTCCCCTTGGTCACATTTTCCCAAAGAGTCCAGCCTTCTACCACTTTATCCATCCTTTTCTTCTCTCCTCTCTTCTCTTTCATCTCCTCCCCAGTCCTCGTGTTTTCTGGCAGAATAACTTTTTCCCCGATAGTTCCTTGGTTTTATAAAATAGTGACACAGCATAACTGAGCCCTGGTGACGTAGTGGTTGTGTGTGGGACTGCGGTCCACAGGGTTGACGGTTCAAATCCAGCAGCAGCTCTCCAGGAGCGAGGCTGGGCTTCCTACTCCCACCAGGGCAGTGATATGGGGATGAGGGGAGAGGAAGGAGAGAAAAAAAAAGAAGAAAGACGCACTGGGCTAAGTGAGGTGCTGGTCTGTATGATAAAAACAAACAAACAAAGATAGTGGCACAATGTGTCCAGATGTCTTCTAGAGCCAGATGTTAGCATTTTCTATTTCCATCACATACGCCCCAAGCCTCAGACACACGGCCCTGGAGTTGACCCCATCCAACAACATGGAACTGTCCCTGAGGGTTTCCAGGACTGTGACTCTTTACGGGAGGAGTCTGTAGGAAGCCCTGTCTTTCTCTTCTGGAGCAGCTGGTGGTTTTGAACTGCTGACCTTGCAGCTAGCAGCCCAGCACGGACACCACTATGGTACCAGGGCTCCCTCAAGTGTGCAATGCCACGTTAAAAAGAAGAAAAGAATGGACTGAGCCCCGGTGGCATAAGTGGTTGAGTGCGGGACTGTGGCCCACGGGCTTGGCGGTTCAAATCCAGCAGCGGCTCTCCAGGAGCAAGGCTGGGTAGCTCCCACGACCACCAGAGGGCGGTGATGCCTCCCCCTCCCCCAAAAACAAAAGAAGAAAAGAAAGACGAAGCAGCATGACTTGTAGGCAAAGGCAGGTCTTCTAAAGGAGAGCTGGGAGTGCGAAGAGGCAGATGAGTCCAAGCATGAAGGATCCTAGAGGCCAACAGCACCAGCCTGGAGAGACAGATGTGGAGGGGAGATGGTTTGGACCGGGCTTCTTGTCGGCATCCTGAAGTGCACCCTGCTCAGAAGGCCACTTCTCAGGGTGGTTATTATCTGCCTAAAGTCGCAAGATGCCCTAGGCATTGCGTAAACGAAGGAGTCAGTCCACTGGTTTCTCTCAAATGCCCAGGCCAGAGTCACGGCTCGCCTAGCCTCTGAGGCAGCGGTTCTCAGCCTTCCTCGTGCCACGCCCCTTCACACAGCTCCTCATGTTGTGGGGACCCCCCCAACCATCAAATTACCGGCCCAGCACACTCGCGCTGCGCTACTCTGCTATTGCCAACCCTCAAACTATTTTCATTGCTACTTCATCACTTTTATGAAGTCTGCCGTTATGAATCATCATACAAATATCTGGTAAGGAGGACGCATTCCTTGTTAGAAATAGAACATCGTTAAACATAACTAAAGCATAGTGATTCAACACAAAGCAATATGGAATTGTACATTGTGATATAGTAATGTGTTTTCCAAGGGGGTCGTGAGCCACCGGCTGAGAAGCCCTGCTCTCAGGGGACACTGCCTCGCTCTCATTTGCGAAGAGCTACTGGGGACCTCTTTTTCACAAGTTGGCATGACATCTGGGTATCCCTTTTGACCCCTTTCTCTTCCACACCTCAAGACTTCTTTGCTTGGTTTCCTGCAATGTGAAAAACAAAGCCAAGAAAGAAAGAGAGAAAAGCTATGCCTTGTCTCCCTCTTATATGCCCTTTTGATAGAATAACAGTTTGTGAGGCTATGATTCACTTACCGTCCACCTCACCCATTGGAAGGACACCATTCAGGGGTCACGCATCCGCTGTGCAGCCATGGCTGTCATCGCTCTTGGAGCATTCATCTTACACCCGCTGCTTAAGTGGTGTCCGTGCTGGACTGCTGACTGCAAGGTCAGCAGTTCAAAACCCCCAGCTGCTCCACAGGAGAAAGACAGGGCTTTCTACTCCTGTAAAGAGTCACAGTCATGGAGACCCACGGGGCAGTTTTCTACTGTTGGTAGGGTCACTGAGGTCAACCTCAACTCCGGGGCCGTGTGTCTGGGGCTTTGGGCACTCCCCTCTTCCTCCACTTCTCTCCTCTAGCCCTCGGCTGAAAGGAATCGGTTTTCTGTCTCTATGAGTCCTCATCTTCTGGATATTTAATAAAATTTATATAAAATGTAACGGATATAAATGTCATCTTAAAAACATGTGGCCTTTTCTGATTGACTTCTTTCACTTCTTAGACTGCCAAGGTTTATCCTTGCTGTAGCATGTATCAGTACTTTATTCATTTTTATGGCCCAATTACACTCTCCTAAACCCATGGGGGTTTGCGGTAAGCCAGAGTTGACCACACGGCCGGGCCGATGGGGCAGATGAGCAAGCGAACACCAAGCTCCCTGCCACAGAGTTGATTCGGACTCGAGGTGGGTGACCCTAGGGACAGAGTGGAACTGCTCCGGGCAGTTTCCACAGCTGTCATCTGGGCAGAGACGGTCATCTCTCTGCTCGGAGGGCCGAGCAGCTGCCCGTGCAGGTGGCCAACAAGCACTGGACCACTGTCCCCTCCAGGCTTATCCAGACAGGCCACCTCTGACTTATTCATCCATCCATCAGGTGATGGGCATTTGGGGTGCTCCCACTTGGGGACTATTATGAACATGGCTGCTCTAGGCATTTGCGTTCCAGTTTTTGTGTGGACCGACATATTATTTATTGATTATGTTTCATGTACCTATATTTCTCTGGAATGAAGATATTCCAAGAGTGGAATCGTGGGTCATATGATAAGTCTAGAGAGTTTGGTGACAACCCAAAGGCTGGTGGTTCAAACCCATCCTGCCCCTCTGAAAGAGAAATGGCCTGGCCACCTGCTCCCATTACAATGGCCGCCCGGGAGCCCTCTGGGAAGAGCGCCTCTGCCCTACAACGAAACGCCTCACGGCGAGGACACCATGGCTAGCCCACTACGCTGCAAGCC
The DNA here is from genome assembly GCA_004026705.1 of Nesogale talazaci. Taxonomy (NCBI): domain Eukaryota; kingdom Metazoa; phylum Chordata; class Mammalia; order Afrosoricida; family Tenrecidae; genus Nesogale; species Nesogale talazaci. Next base: position 38,238 of record PVJH01016241.1, read on the forward strand.
CAGAGGGCAACAATTTGTACCCCCCTGCTACTCAAAGGGACGAAGACGAGGACTTTGCACTCCTGCAGTTTGACAGCCTCGGGAACCCTAAATGGGGTCCCTGTGCGTCGGCATTGACCCAATGGATGTGGTTTGGTTCTTTGGTATCTTTAACCTTGCCAGGAACCGCCAAACTACATGATATTCCCACCAGCAATGTGTAAGGTTCCACCTTCTCTCGAATCCTCTAGTACTTCATAGCCAACTCTCACTGCCATGAAGTCCATGGCCTCACAGCAAGCCCCTGCGGGTTTCGGAGAGTCTAACTATTTGGGGGAGCAGAAGACCCAGCCTTTCCCTCACGGAGCTTGCTGGTGGTTTGGAACTGCCAGCCATGGGGATCACTTCGGAACCACTGCTCCACCGGGCCTCGTTCAGAGTTCTCTCTTTAATTTGAGCCACCCTAGAGGGTGAGAGAGGAGCCTTCTGGCAGAGTGAGTATGAGTCAGGCTGCAATCTGTGAGGCAGGCCGTTCAAAACTACCGGCCACTGGTCGGGAGAACGATGGGGTTTTCTCCTCCCACAAACCGTTATTAACCAGTCTCGGAAACTCATGGGGCTCGTTCAGGCCTGTCCTAGAGGGTCTTTATGACTTGATGCACTGAGGTCGGTTTGGGGAAAACTGCTTAAAGCCTTTTTTTTCTCTTCTTGAGTCAGAACTGACTTGATGGCAGTGAGTTTGGAGCCCCGGTGACATAGTGCTTACACGCTGGCTGCTCAGTCTGAGATCTGCAGTTGGAAAACAGCAGCCACGCTAGCGCGGGGGGTGGGGGGGGGTGGGGGGGAAGCTGAGATGACACTGCGGTAAACAGCTCCGTCTCAGAACCTCCTGGGCAGTTCTCCTCCGTCCTGTGGGGGGTGCTGTGACTCAGAATGGACTCTGGGACAGCGACTTTGGTCTGGGGGAGAGTGGGCGAGAAAGGTGCCCTGGTGAGGCAGTGGGTAAGCTGCTCCCCCAAAGATCCACAATGTGAAGCCCCCAGCTGCCCAGTGGAACTGAGATGTGGCCGTCGGTTTCTGCAGAGAGGGCGGCCTTAGGAACCCAACGTGACCGCTCCGCCCAGTCCTGTGCGGTCACCGCGTCAGACTCCACCCAGGAGTGACCGCTTTGGCTTTTGTCTAGTGGGTGGGTGGTTAGTTCACGATGGCTCCGGTCTGCGTTGTCCTGATGGGGTACCAGCTCCATGGATTTTTCTCCTGAGCAGGCCTCAGAGCCGGCACTTCTTGTGTAAGGCCCTGTCCTCTCTCGGTGGCCATCTGCGGGCATCTTCTCTGTGGGCCCCTCACATCTGCGGAGCTGGACTGTTAGGGTTTGTGTGCTCTATTTTTAGAGGCTACCACCTCTATGGTCATTTTGTCTGTGACCTACTTGAAGAGGCCATGACAGACAGCCATCGGGGGCTGCTGTACCCTGCCTGAGCGAACCCCCATGCCCTGTTAGGGGCACCAGTCTGCCCTCAAGCTGTGTCACGCTCTTCGAGCTATCCCAGGGCAGAACACCAAGCGGGACTCAGAGGACTTCACACCTGCGGGCCTTGACAGAACCTCCAAAGTGGAAAGGGGCTGCACTGGTCATCTGCCGTCAAGTCTCTTCCTGGGAAGAGGTGGTGAAGGGGAGACATTCTGATCGTCACTGTCTTTCAAAACAGTAAAACCGAGCCACAGACCAGCTCCACAGGCAGGATCCTTATGGGGTTCCTGACCTGACCCCAGTACCTAGAACAGTGTTTGCTGACCGTGGGTGCTCGGTGGGTTGAAGGAATGCCTTCCTGGGACCCTGCAGATGGAGGTGAGCTTGGCATGCCATGTTCTGCAGCTCAGGGGTGAGCGTGTGTGACAGCATGCACAGGTGTGTGTGTGTGGCTTGTAAACGTGCGTGTGAATGCACACTTCCTGGCTTTAGGAAACTGCGCAGCTCTGGAACCTGCTTCCCCCACCCCACCCCGCCCACCTACATGCCTCTCCTTGCTGTCCACCTCACTGCCCCCACACCCTTCCGGCCATGCCAGCACCAGGGAAGGGTTCTGGCTGCGGAGAGCCCAGCCCCAGCCTGCTGTTCAGGTAGCCTGCCTCAGCGGAAGCCCATCTCGCACCAGTCTCAGCCTGCTGCATTAACTATTGTCAAGAAGAGGGGAGAAGAAAGATTGCAGGGAGACTCGAGGGCAGTCAGCCCTCTCTGGAAGGAAACCCCTTGCCCCTGCTTGCCCTGAGATATAAATCTTCCTCCGCACACCCATGCCACCCCTTCCTTGACCTGCCTCCCTGCTCTTCTCTTTCTCAGAGTCAGACTTGGTGCAGAGGGGACCAGAAGAGACAGGAAACCCCAACTTCTCACAGGAGCAGCCCAGAGGGGCCGAGTCTGGCTGGGAGAGTATCCCATGTGAAGAGGGACACTCCATTAGAGATAAAGGAAGTCCTCTGAGGAGAATGTGGGGGGCAGCGTCCTGCACTCATCCCTGTGGAAGCACCTTCACAGCCACCATTTAACCCCCCAGAGGAAATGGAAAATTAATTTGAGAGCCGTAGATTCCAAGAGCACATGCTCTCTGTTCCTCTTTTCTCTCCTCTTCTGGGCTTCCCTAATGATTTTCCGCTTGTCACTTAAGATTGCGTTAAGCCAGTGCTCCATCTCCTCCTGTAGCTGAGGGGTGGGGGTGGGGGTGCGGGGAACAGGATATAACCACAGAATGTTTGCATTTCGGAGTCCCCAACGATCTGTATTAAGCAGAGGCCGAATGTGTGTTTCTCCCGTTGGCTTTCTGCTGGCTACTGGTGCTAAAGGCACTTCACTGGTGGTTCCAAATACTGCCATTGTCCTCACCCCCATGGGTGCATGTGTGAGCCAGCGCTGTGGCAGGAACAGACCGTGGTTCACACTTTCGATGGAGCATGGGGACAGTGACTTTCCGGGGTCTTTTGGACCCAGAAATCCTCAACTGGGAGCATCCCTGCCCCAGCCCGAGGCATTTGGCAATGTCTAAAGGTAGGAGTCCTGGTGGTTATTGGTGATGCCTTGAGCTTCTAAGCACAGGTCAGGAGTTTGAAACCACCAGCCATTCCCCGGGGGGAAGAGGAGGCTTTCTCCTCCCATAAAAAGTGAAGAGTCTCAGACACCCCTCCTGGCAGGTCTACTCTGCTGTGGGGTCCCTGCAAGTCAGAACTGACTTGACGGCGGTGAGTTTGGTTTGAGTTCAAGCCATTGGGGAGCATCTGAATGAGCCCAACGACCGCTGACTGACAGGTTGGAGGCATGAGGCCACTCAGAGTTGCCTGGCAAGAAAGGCCTGGGGAGCCCCTTTTGGAAAACCGCCCACTGCAAACCCTGCGAAGACCCCGAGAGTCAGAGTTGACTTGAGAGCACCTGGTTGGGTAGAGACATGTAGGGGTCAGGCAGTCTTTGGCAAAGGGCTTTGTGCTTGGTGAAGTGAGAGAGAGGAAGCCCCTCAGTGAGATGGTTCGACAAGGCGGCGGACACAGTAAATGACACTTGGAAGGTTTGCGCCAGGCCCAGGTGGGACTTCGTTCTGTTGCGCACGGGACCACCAGGCATGGGAAGGGACTGTGGCTTCTAACCTCAGCAGCTGGGGTAGATGCCAGGTCTACCGTCAGCATCCTGCAATCGCCAGGGCCAGCAACCTCCACAACCAGGAATTCAGAACTTAAAATGCCTGCAATTCAAGTGTTGAGAAGACCTGTTCTAGCCCGGGGTAGATGGAGGGGATGTTTCAAGATTGAAGCAGTTAAAAGACAGCGCTTTCTGCTTTGTGTCTTTCTGTAAGAGTTGGTCCCTGTGGAGTGAAGCGAGGGGCCTCTTGGCCCCCGGGAGCTGCTTCCTGACTCAGTCATGATTTCTCTGCAGTCGCTGACACTTGTGCTGGCCCTGGCCACGCTGATCGCCGCCTTTGGGTCCTCCTTCCAGTATGGATACAACGTGGCTGTTATCAACTCCCCTTCTGAGGTAGGTCTCGGCAGTGGGTGAGGCACAGCACTGAAGAAGCAGGGGAGCCCATCAGAGTGGGACTGTGTGCCCAAGGAAGTAGGTCCTCAAGTGAAGAGAGAGAACACACGGTGCAGCCCCAAGAAAAATCGGCACGAACCAGATCCCCAAACCCCCAGCTTCTCTTGAAGAACACACACAAGCCAGGACCAGCTAGAGACTCAAGGACCGGCCTCAAGAGGGAGTTCAGATTTCCGTGACCTTGCAGAGTAAGCAGTGTGACTCACGGCTTCTGCCATGAGAAACATTCTGGGGTGGTTGGGTGTGTCCAAGACCTTCCACGCCTCCCAGAGAGAGCCTAGGACAGAGTCCCAGGGAATGCACGGAGAGCCGTGTGCCCAGGTTATTCCATGGGGTGGCCTAACAGCACCCCTGGTTCTTTCTCCAATCTGGACCAGATCATTCGGGTGTTTTGTTTTGTTTTGCTTTGCCCTGCAGATCATGAAGGAGTTTTACAATGTCACCTATACGGGGCGCACTGGTGAATACCTCAGCGAGTTCTCCTTGATGCTGCTGTGGTCGGTCTCGGTGTCCATGTTCCCGTTCGGAGGCTTTATTGGATCCCTCCTGGTCGGTCCCTTGGTGTCTAGATTTGGCAGGTGAGGAGAGGGGGATTGCTGACTCCCAGAGACTCATAGATGACATCAGGGTTTCGATTTAGGCCCAAACCTGACCTCTTTCAAGTGTTGAAGAGCCAGGATGTTACTCTGAGGCCTAAACTATGCCTGTGCCAAGCCCCGGTGTTCTCTGTCGTAGCGTGTGCATGGAAAAGCTGGGCCTTGAGAAAGGAAGACGGGAGAGAAAGAGATGCACTTGAATCGTGGTGCTGGAGAAGAACACCCGAGGTCCCATGGACTGCTAGGACCAACCAATCTGTATGGGGAGAAGAACAGCCAGAGTGCTCCTTCCAGGCAAGATGGCAAGACTTCCTCTGACATACTTTAGACTTGTTGTCAGGAGAGACCCATCCCTCCGTGCTTGGTACAGCGCAGGGCCAGCAGAAGAGAGGAAGGCCCTCCGTGAGCTAGGCTGGCACAGTGGCGGCATCCACGGGCTCAGGCCTCGGAACAAGTGTGAGGCTGCCACACAGTGTGTCCTTCTGTTGCACGCAGGGTCGCTATGGGTCAGAGCTGACTCGATGTAGCTAACAACAAGAACAGAGCAACTGTGGCACACAGGCCTGAGTGCCAGGACGGCACAGTGTTTCTTTCCTTTATGCATCAAGTCGCTGTGAGTCGGAACTGATTCCAGCCACCTAACGACAAACAGATGTCCCCATTGTCAGACGAGGGTGTCAGCTGCTATGGTGACTGTTCTTTTCTGATGGGACCAGAAGAAAAATGTCGAAGTGGTTGGGAGCGCAGCCATGGTCTTCGGGTTCTAAGGGAGGTAGATGGGAATCTCCAGGCTCTTGATTCAGTGTGTAATGAGCAGAATTCACCCAAGAAGGTCTAGGCGTCTCTCTCGCTGTGTCTTGTCTGGTTGGTATTTTCCTGAACATCATCAAAGAGCATTCTCTCCCCTTGATTTTCCTGCCTTTCACAGGAATCGGCACCACAATGGCATGGCCAAGGTAATATTCACAATCTAGGCCAGGACATCGCAGTATCTGCAGCCTGCACGTGCACAAACACCTCTGATTTTACTGTAAAACACCTTGCCATTGAATTGGTTTGCCACGATGACTGCACCCCACAGGGTTTACAGAGACCGATTGCTCACAAATAAGTCCCTGGGGCTTCCTTCTGCCTCAGAGTGACAGAACTGCCAGCCTTAGAGTCAGCAGATGCGTATTTTAACTGTCCATGCTACCCAGAGACCTTCCATCCAAACTCACTGCTACCCGTCAGTTCGGACTCACTGCGACACGACAGGTCATACTCAAACAGTCCTTATGGGTTTCTGAGATGGCAGTAATTTTCTAACCATGTTGTTGGCACTTTACCCACGTATCTTACAAATCAATAGTTCAAACATAGAAGATTGCACCAGAAGAGTTATACCACCTTTACAACAATCGATGCTAGAACATTTTCCTCCTCCCTGCACTCATTGTTATGCATGTAACCTTCTCCATATTGGCAAAAATCTACCCAACAAAACATTCTCCAACAGCTTCTACACGTACAGTTCAGTGCCGTCGATTATACTCTTCACGTTGTACTACTATTATCGTGAGGCCTCTCCAAATTGCTCCTCCACCATTAAAATGAACCCCCTAAGCAAGGGTCAAGGTTGGCTTCTTTGTTTCTCAATAGTTTTCTCCATATATTATTCACATATCGCACAGTCCCATAGTTAAATCGCTTTTTAAAATAGCTATGTCTACCTCATCACAATTGGCTGCAATGCTCCCTCCTCCAGGAACTCTTTATGGGAGTAAAACATCTCCTCTTCCCCTGAGGTCAGCTGGTGGTTTAGAACCGCTGATCTTGTTGTCTGCAGCCCCACGCATAACCTACGTCACTACCAAGACTCCTTCTTCCACCTTAGGACAAGGGAAAATGCAAAGTTTAGCTCAATTTTCATGAAACAACCGTGAAGCTTTGAAATGGCTGGGGTAGATGTGAGACCTTGTAGCCCAAGGTCCACAGGGACAGAAGCACCCTGGATGCCAGAAGCAGGAGGACTGTGAACCCAGGGATAAATAATTAGACACTTTGATTCCAAAACAAATTTCCTGGAAAACTTGGAAATGAGAGTGCATCGGAATTAGAAAGGAGCCTAGCTAGGCAGAGGACTTTGATATCATCCCCTTCAGGCCCTTCTCAGCCCACATGAGCCCACAGAGACTGAGTGATGGAAAGTCTTAGCTCAGGGGTGAAGACCAGCACCCAGACTGTGAGAACTTCTGCGGTATTAAATGTGTGTGTGTGTGTGTGTGTGTGTGTGTGTATCAAGACTAGAAATCCACAGCCTCTCTCTGGTTTGGGATCCAAGAACTCCAGATCCTCACAGAAGGTTACTGTTGCACTCGCAATTCAAAAAGAACTTCTCCAAAATAATTGGAGCAAAGATGCAAGTGGAAATCTAGACTCGGCACAGTGGTCAAAGAGTGGGAACAGCTGAAATGCTCTTCATCCCCGAGGAACAGAGATGGGTCTGCAATACAATCAGCATCAGGAGAAAGGTGCCCCTGGTCTGTGTCACAAAGCTGAGTGGAATAAGTGAGACACAAAAGCACACACATTACAATCTCACTTACATGAAATGTGCAACGTGTGCACACCACCCACGTTTATGAGCGGGTACCAGACGGCCACCACTCTGTCCCACATTGGTGGCTTTGCTAGGATGCTGGAAGCTATGCCGGGGGCATTTCGAATACCACCAGGGTCACCCATGACTAACGGATTTTAGTGGCACTTCCAGACTAGGAAGAAAATGTAAATGATCCACTTGTGAGAGATTAACCACTGAAAACCTTATGAATCGCAGCAGTCTATTATCTGATACAGTGCCCAGAGATGAGCCCCAGGCTGGAAGGTGCTCAAATACATCTGTGGAATAGCTGCCTCCTCAATGAAGAGTTGACCTTAGTGATATGGCTAGAGAAAAAGACCTTCATTTGCTGATGGTGCATAACTCAAAATCAGAAGAAAAATCTTCAAACTCCATTAAGAGCGAGGACATGGAATGTACAAATTTTGAATCTGGGAAAATGAGAATTTGTTTTAAAAAAATGACACAGAAGGCATAAAGATGGATCTAGGAATTAGCTGAAATGGACTTTTTTGGCCATTTCAAAAGAAATGGTGTTGTATTCATCATCAAAAAGTACATCTCGGCTGAGCCCCGGTGGCGTAGTGGTTGTGCGCAGGACTGCAGCCCACTGGGATGGAGGTTCAATTCCAGCAGTGGGGCTGGGCCTCCTACTCCCACCACCAGAGAGCAGTGATGCCCACAAAAAAAAAAAAGTACATCTCAATATCGATCTTGTAGTGCAATTCTGTGTGTAACAGGATAGCTACACACTTACAAGGAAGACTAGTTAATATAGCCATTATCAAATCTAGGCAGCAACCACTGAAGGTGGTGATGAAAGAGATGATGAAGTCTACCAATGCTGTCAGTCTGAAATTGTTCAAACATGCAGTCCAGATGCGATGATAACTACTGGTGATCGGGATGCAAAATTTGGAAACAAAGAGGGTAACAGTCATTGAAAGATATGACCATGGCGATAGAAATGGAGCTGTGGATGGCATGATAGAATTTTGCAAGACCACGGACTTATCAGTTGAAAGCACCATTTTCAATATCATGAACAGCATATATATATATGGGCCTTATCATATGGAATACACAGGATTAACTATATCTATAGAAAGAGAATGGAGAAGCTCAATATCATCTGTCAAAAAGAGTCAACTATGGAACAAATCATATGTAAGTTCAAGTTGAAGTTGCATAAAATTTAAACAGGTCCATGAGTAAACCTTACTTAAATTTAGAGACCCTCTCAATTATATATTTGCCTCATTGAACATGACCAAGAACCAAATGAGGCATGAGATGATGTCAAGAATTTTACACATGGAGAAAGCAAAAGATCGTTAAAAGGACAGGAAATAAAGACGAAACTAAATTATGTCAGAAGAGTCTCAGAATATAGATAAACTAAAGCAAGTAGAAGAAATGCTAAACTTAAAGAACTGAAGAGAAAACTTGAAGGGAAATTCTAGAATCAAAGGTAAAGTAGTATATGAAATGCCCAAAGACTTGGAATAAAAACCACAAGGTAAGAACACACTCAGCATTCCCAAAGCTCAAAGAACTGAAGAGAAAAATTCAAGCTTTGAGTTGCAGTATTGAAGAATTCTATGGGCAAAATGCTGACTGATGTAGGATGCACCAGAAGGAATACAGAAAGTCACTGTACCAAAAATAATTGGTCCATAATATTCAACCGTTCCTTTCAAGAAGCAGCATCTGATCAAGAATTGATGGTACTGAAAGAAGACGTGAAAGTGGCACAGGAGGCATTCACTGGCCTATGCCCAGAAAGATAGCTAGGTAGGGTAGCCGAGTAGGGTAGCCGAGAGGCTTCCTGCCATTGGACTAGATTTTCCTCATGACCATCCGCTGATTCCAACTCTTAGTGACCCTTATAGCATTTACCTAGACTTTGTCGGTCCTTGCAGGTACAGTCTCCGCAGGTCAATTTGAACTACTGGCTTGGAGGTTAGCAGTCCAACATCGAATCAACAGTTGGGGTGCCAACTAAGCCAAAGAATCCCATTATTTGTGCCCGTTTCAAAGAAAGTGGCCCAACACCAAGCAGAACAATATCATTAATATCACAGACAAATGAACATTTCAATCTTTTTAACAGCACTACATCAACAGGTTGCTGCTAGAAATCCAAGCTGGATTCAGAAGAAGATGTGCTGTGAAGCATATCATTGCTGATCTTGGATCTTGGCTGGAAGCAGAGACTGTCAGAGAGATGTTTATTTCTCTTTTATACCTCTTATGTTAGGCAAATCTGCTGAACAAAACCTTGAAAACATTAAAAAAACCAAGACTAAGGTGCACCTGACACTAGCCATGGTATTTTCCATTGCTTCATATGCATGTGAAAGATGAACCTTGAATAAAGGAAGCCAGCAGAAGAATTGATACATTTGAATTATGATCTTGGCAAAGAATATTGAAAGTACCATAAGCTGCCAAAAGAACAAACAGACCAGTCTCGGAAGACAAAATGGCTTTATTTAGGTTACATATTTAGGGGGCAACTTGTAACAGTGGCCATGGTGGAGACGCTGAACTGCTATTAAGGGTGATTGAGTAATTTAGAAATGGCTCATGGTAATGGTTGAACAAGATAACAAATGTAATTAGTGTGTAACTAATGGGAATGATTTTACATGGGAAGTATGCTGAACTGTCTCATTATATATATACATATATATACACATATATGTGGTAAATATGTCTAGTCGGTATATGTATATATATTATAATGTAACAAAAGTATTGTGTTGCGGCTTCTCCCTGTGCCTTCATGGTCTGATGAGCCGACTTACTCAAGCGAGCTGAAGGTCTCTTCTCCTTGAGTGGAAGGCATGACATTGGAATCAGCAAACTGAGCTGGCTGTGACCCAGAGGTGCAGGCAACTGTCCTGGGCCTGCTCATCTACCCCCTGGCCTTCAGCGCAGAGCCACGTCCAGGCCTGAGGCCACCACCCCCTCCCCACCCCCACCCCCAACTTTCTGCTGCTTTCAATAGACATGGGCATGGGGAAAGAAAGGGGGTGGGGCGGAGAATGAGATACCAAAGAGCTGCTCTTTAGTTGTGTCCAGTTTTATTCAGGTTCCGTAAGTAGCTCTTTGAATGTAAAGTGACCAGATTTTAACACTGGTAAAGTGGGACACCATTGACCCGGGGGGAAGAAGGGAAGGGGTGGAGGGGGGTATATTCCTTTCCCATTATCCGGCAGTTCCCTAGCTTGTGGTGCATTCTTTCCAAAAATCAGGATATTTAAAAAATGCCATGGGATGTGGGAAAAAATGTTTAAAATTGAGACTGTCCCGCCAAAAGTGGGACATCTGGTCACTTTAGAATAAGGGTTAACAGCTGACACTGCCTAATGAGCCCCAATAGACCAGTGTCCTGAGTGCTTGCTATGGCATGCAACATCCCATGGAAACACAAGGCAGGGGATTGGGAAACGGAGAGTGGTCACTGCTGTATGATTCTGCTTGACGTGATTGAACTGTGGAAGGGTATGTATCAAATCCCAACTTTAAAATTATGTCTATTGTCAAGGGCAGTGAGAAAAGGACTACCAGCAGCCTCTTTTAAAGATGAGGAAGATGAGGCCAGAGGGTCTGCCCTGGCGCACACTGCCCCCCGGGTCTGAGGCCCGGGTCCTCACCGCCTGCTGCTTTCTGGGTCATTCCCGGTCCCACAGCCAGCCTCTGCTCAAAAAGAGCTTTGATTCGCGCATGGCTGCATTCGCTCTCATTTATGGCTTCTGCACGCTGTGTCTGAGGACAGGAGTCATAAGATTACCCTTCGATGCTTTTAAAAACCACAATTTTACAATTTTGCTTTTCAATGATCACAGCTTCGATTTGCCTGGGTACATTTAAAATTTTATTTTAATATAAGATGAGAGAGTGCTAACTTTATTTTCATTTTCTTCCCCATGAAAAGGCAATTACCCTCCAGTTTATCTTCGTTTTTCTTTATACACCCATGTGAAGTTTTAAATCCGTTTGCTGAAAGCGTTGACCAAGACTCTTGCTCAGAACGGCCTTGCACACGTGGACGTGGATTTTCTAACGGCCTGTGTCCAAGGTGGAGCATTCCCATGCAGGAATAAGCGAGAGCTCTCCGTTGCCTTCGGGCCTTCTCGAATGTTCTTCCATGGAGTTTTGCTGGGCTGGGCCACTGGGTGGACTCACTTGTATTCATTCCCGGGCTCACTGTGGCTCCTGGTCTGAGGTGCTGCTTTTGTCATCGATTCTGGACGTTCTTCCGCCCTCGTCTCTTCAAACGCTGCCTCTCCTCCACTGCCTACATGCTTTCCTGCCAGCATTTCCCAGTTTTCTCACAAAGACAAGTTTCCGCATCTTCTGATCCCTCTGTTACTTCGCTGTGGCCTCCACATGCCACACCTACACTCCGATTCATTCATCTCGGCTTCGGCTGTACGCCTCCGGCTAGATTGGAAATGCCAATGGCTCTCTTTCATTTTAAAAGTTCTGCGTGTTTTTGTTGACAATCTGGTCCTCTGGTTGTTTTGGATAGCTCTTACTCATTCCTATAGAACGCTTTTGATTTCCTACGTACTGCCACTGATCATTTTAAGTGTATTTTGCAACTCCCATCTCATTCTGAAGGAGGCTTGGTGGGCTAGGGAGTGGGCCATTGACCGTCAGGTCTTTCCCCAGGAGAAAGATGAAGCTTTCTATGCCTGTGGACTTAGTCTCTGAAACCCAGAGAAGTGGTTCTACTCTGCCCTATCGGCTTCTTATGAGTTGGCACTGACCCAGTGACAACAAGATGAGTCAGAATTGACTGAACTCTTTGGTTTTCTGTCTGTGTGTGTGGAGCGGGGAGGGGTGGGCACAAATGGTTCATTGTTCTAATAGTGAAAAGATTCCAACTGGGTTCTCTAGATCTGGTGTTACTCAATTCCAGTGTCAGGAAACATAACAGCATATAGAAGTTCTCTTAATTTATTGTTTATGGACATGGTTTTGTTTTGTGACATCGCACTGGGCCTGATTCAGAGAGGCCATGAAGAAGAGTTTACCTTCTCTGCAGGCTTCTCTAGGCCGTGGTTTGACTGGAGCACCTCACAGGGGCTTTTCTCCTGGGGAGGAGCTGATCTTCAAACCTCTGACCCCATGGTCAGCAGCGCAGCATGATGGTTAGCTAGGGCCCCGAACCAATGTACCACCGGCACTTCTTTTTTATCATCCAATTAATAGGCAGGAGATAGCATTTACTTCTTTTGATGCTGCCATTTAAATAATTCTCTATTCCCCTCCACTATGTGTGTGTTGGAATTATGCATAACAGTGCAGATGTCATCTCAATTTCTACATGTAAAATTCAGTGGCGTTATGATATTTTCCACATGGTATAACCATTCTCGCAGTCTTTTTCCAAATGATTTCATCACCATGAACAGAACCTTGATGCTCCCTAAACAAAATCTGCTCTTCCCCCTCCCTCCCACCTCACTCACTCACTCACTCAACTCACTCACTCACTCACTCACTCACTCGCCTTCGGGTCAATTCTAATACACAGCAGCCCTCTGGAGAGTGTGGCAGCCACCTCATCAGGTGTCAATTTGAGGATGAAGAGTGTAGGGGCGGA
>PVJH01016242.1:0-50998 GCA_004026705.1 Nesogale talazaci
CGGTTCCCAGAGGTTATCACTGACGCGGGACTGCACCTCCTGTGTCAACGACAGGGCCACAAGACAACCCTCAGGTTCAACCATTCCAAGTCAAGAGGAGTCTATAGGGACACCACATACAGTTGTACTGAAGGCAATGATTTTTTATGGCAAGAGGACTTAAAACAACATCACTCAGGAGAAATGTGTGGGGATCATGGAAAACCAGGCACATGCTTATGGAGTCTTCATGCAGTGGAGTCATGCAGGTTTAATTTTCCCTGCAACAAGTGTGATGACATGTGTGCCATATTGCCAATCTGGGGCACTCACTAGAGAACCAGCACCCATCACTAGAGGGTGGTCACCAAGCAGCCTATGCCTGGCTTGGATGTACTGGCATCCAAGCCTCCTGCTCGATATTTCCCTCGTGAAGATGAGAAACTATCTTCCCCAGTGGTTGGGAGTTAGTCTGAGAGATGATGAATCATGGACAAGACAAGATGGCAGCGTCCTAGAAGCTGGAGGAGTTGGTGGAGAGAACACACGGCTTTGCCCTGATGGAGCCAGACCTCTGAAGCTGGAGTGGCCACATGGAGACCTCTGTCAGCGATGAGTTGCTTCTGCTGTTGTTGAACCCTGAGCCCTGGAAGCGAGGAGTCATGTGGAGACCCCTGCCAGCGCTGGGAGTCTGCACCCACTGACCTGTGACTTCGTGAGTCGGAAGGAGACTATAGACTGATTTCGGGCATATGGCTTAATATCGGACTTATGACTTTGAACTGGACTGGGTTCAATGTCCTGTTCCTCTTGTATATAAAGCTTTTCCTTATATCTACATGAATGTTTATGAAATTTGTTCCTCTAGTCTACCCGGACTAACACACGGAGCATGCTGCTAACTAAGAAAGCAGTGTCAGAGCTACTCTTCCTAGTTAGGGAGCCACCCTAAATCCAACTTCCCAGACACCAGTCAAGCTCCAACCATGCCAAGAGGTCTAAGATTCATCCGGCAGGGTACCATATTTCTTCTTGCCTCCCAAGGTACCATACATGAAGAAATTCAAAGATACACATGAACTTTTAATCATTTCCTCATGTTAGACCCACAGGGTGGTTCTCATCTGTTTATGCTAAGACTGTTGTTTTCATTTCTCTTTTTCATGTCTGCTCAGGATTACTTTTAAACAATCATAAAGATGATATAGCACCTAAAACTATGATGATTCCATACAGAATTTTTTTTAAGATCACTTAAAGGGCTTTTATGTTAAGTCATTTTGTTGGTGGTCTACCAAAACTCAACTGCTTTCATTGATAATAACAGTTTTACTGTTTTCAACACAAAGCCTGACTTTTTGAGAGGCAGATGAAAGTTTAGAAGTTTTTAAGTGCATTTTTTTCTGAGGAAAACAAATGGGCTTGTGATCGGCTGTTTAAAATCTTTAAACAGAATTCAATTAATATCACCTTTCCTACTTGGCCAGGTTTTAAAAATGAGTCCAGACAAGGAATTCATCTGAATTGGGGGTGGGTGGTGGTGGTGGTGGTGGTGGGAGAAATACTAATATTTTTCAGACATTTTTCATGATTCATGAGGCATTCATTTGCCAAAGTACATGTTTTTTAAGTACTGTACAGTGCAATGTAATTATCAAACCAATTAAAAATCATCTGACGGAACTTAATTAAATGCCATTTTATGTAACTCAGCATAACAAGCAGTATGAACACTTATTTGTTTGTGCCAAAACCTGGATAAAAAGAAAACTTCAGCTTCTGCTTAGATATGATAAATTTCATATGAATTGGTTTTCTCCTATTAACATTAATTCTAGCAAGTCTACTGAGAATATTGGTCATTCTCAGAAATTCCACATTTATTTCACATGGGTTAAGTACATGTGTTTATTAGAAATATTCAAAGACGCTATTTTTCCTATGACTTGCACTGTGTTCTGCTTTATATTGAGAACTATTATTTTTTCATTTGATGAAAGATTCCTTTCTTCAAGAATCCTGCATTATTCTTAATGATTTGCATTTTTCTTTAAATTCTATTATGATGCAAAAATGATACCATTGCAAATATTTTCCTAAATAAATAGTAGGGATGAAAGGCTGAATTTATTGAAATTTCTAATTTAACAAAATCTAGTAATTGTTTTGTTTTCTTCAGCAATTCAAACATAAAATGAAAAACTATGATAGCTGTATCTAAGATTCCTTAAAGAGCAAAACTGAGCTTTTTGGAGCATTTTTCTGAGCATTTCCAGAATTTTTTTCATTAAAAAGTGGTTTGGGAACTGAGCTTGATGTGATAAGATAGTAACAAAAGAAGCATTTGCCAAATTAAATATACCCATAGAATAAAAGCATATTAAATGAAGGACAGTTACTAACTTATTTTATATATTTGGTTATTGTACATATCCCAGATTCATTATTTATAGGGAAATGCAAAAAGCTGTTACTATTCAACATAATTATAATGCATTTTACATAGCCACAAATGTGGTTATTAAGAAGCTTACTATTTTGTGTTAATGTTTTGAGTTTGGAAGATATATTGGAACATGAGACTCCAAAATGCAATATAAAATGGAAAGGAAAGTTATGATTTGCTTTTAAGCATATAATGCTTATGTGTATATTAAATATGCCCAGGATTATAGTGTTTGCACCTATTAATTCCAGAAATATTACTTATAACAGTATTATAAAGGTGCTTGCCTCTAAAACAGGGAAGGATGTGGTATGGTTTGTACAATAAAAAGATGCCTGGTTTTGTATTAAGAATGAGGTCAGTTTTTATACTGACATTAGACCGAACCTTTGACCAGAAGAATGTATGTCTGTAGTGCATTCTACAGGGACAGATCAGAACTGGAAACACACGGAATCCAGGAAACACAAATACCTCAGGACCAATAATGAGGGTAGTGATGCCAGGAGGGGGAGTGGAAGTTAGGGGGAGAAAGGGAGAACCCATCACAATGATCCCCCTCCCTGGGGAATGGACAACAGAAAAATGGGTGAAGGGAGAGATTGGTCAGTGTAAGACATGAAAAAAAAAGTATACATTATCAAAGGTTCACGGGGGTGGGGGGCTAGGGGGGAGAGGAAGGAAGGAGGAAATGAGCTGATACCAAGGGCTCAAGTCAAAAGAAAATGTTTTGAAAATGACAGCAACACATGTACAGATATGCTTATACATATGGCTGGCTGGATTGTGATAAGAGCTGTATGAGCCCCCAATAAAATGATTTTTTAAAAGATTCAAATGAAAAATATTCAAGACTATGTGTCTAATGACCTTTAGGCCGTGGCCTTCTAGTTATACAAGCTAGCACCTCCTGGCCTGGCCTTGATGCCCTCCTGGAAGCCAGTGACATTGATGCAGCCCTAGTTTATGATCCCAAGTGAGGGTGTTCCTCTTTCACTAACTGTTTTGTTATTAAGAGAGCAACCATAAGTTCTGGGACTCTAAATAAATCTTTCCTTGTCCCCACCCAGGTTATGATACAATTAAAATGGTGTCATAGCATCTGATAATATCCAACTTGAGATGAAAGAAAGAATAAGAAATAACTACCCAATAGGCTAAGGGTAAGGAACCGAATAAAATGAAAAAAAAATTGTTGGCCAACAAATAAGTCCTTGTGGTACATCTAAATTACCTTGATCCTTGCTATATCCTTTCAATTTCCAATATATATATGTGCACTCTGATAGGCAAACAGTTCTTTTATTGGATCAAAACAATCATGAGATACTATGTACAGCCGTTATAGAAAGCAGTCTGGTGATATCTAAGGGAAATGGAAATTGAGCTACCTTATGACCCAGCTATCCCTGTACTGGGTATATACCCAGAAGAGGTAAAAATAAACCAAGACCAGCCATATGCTCGCCAATGTTTATTGCAGCGCAATTCACTATTGCAAAGAGTTAAAAACAATCTAAATTTCTATTGGTAGATGAGTGGATCAGCAAACTCTGGCACATACACACAATGGAGTACTATGTTTCACTCAAAAGCACTGAGGAGCACATGAAACATGTCTCCTCATGGGAGGAGCTGGAGGGAATTATGCTAAGTGAAGTCAGTCAATCACAAAAGAAGAAATACAGCATGAGTCCCCTGAGGTCAGTGCAATCAACAAGGTATGTATAGAGGAGAAGCTTCTTATAACTTAATAGTTAGGTAGAGATTTAGGGGAAGAGGAGGAGGGGGAACTAAACTCAGGGAGGTACATGTTTGGTACAGCACAGCAAGGGAGAAGGAAGGTGGGGGAAGGAGAAAAAGAGGGACTTTTAAGTGAAAGGATATCAGTGGGAGGACTCTAGCCTATGGCATTCTGGTCCCTCCCCAAGCCTGTTCTCTGCTGCTCCTACTTCCATGTCTGAATGTGGCTGGCCCTGTAGCAATCTCTTTTCATGCCTTCTTCCATGTGACTACTCTGTCTTCATGGTTGGGTGCTTCATGGTAATATCTGCATGCCCACTCCAGCTTCTGTGGAGCTAAAGACCCACACTCTCCCTCAAGGCAAGAACACTTTGTTCTACTAATTTGGCATTTCAGAATGCTCACTGGCCCAATGTGATCACTGAAGTCAAATAGGTTCATAAGCAAATGTGGTGAAGAAAACCCAAGGTGCCCAGCTACCAAAGGCCATGGAGTCTGGGGTCTCAAAGCCTGAAGATAAACAAATGGCCATCTAGCGGAGAGGTATCCAAGCCCACAGGGAAGAAGTGGCCATGAGATGTCAAAAGGACCAGGCCTCAGGCATCAAACAGGAAAAATTTTATCACTGTGAGCGATCTCGCATGAGACAACCACTGAAGATGTGTGGGGATTGAGCAAGAGTGGTAAAGATGGCTGATGGTACCTGGCTACCAAAAGATGTCACATCCGAGGACTTAAAGTTTGAGGATGAACAAGAGGTTATATGGCCCAGGAACAACAAAGCCCACCTTAAAAGATGCACACCAGCCTGCATGACCATGAGTTGTGGAAAGACTCACCTATCAGACATCAAAGAACAAAAATCATATTACTGTGTGCCCGCCCTTGCAACAAGATCATGGGGGACAGAAGGGAGCTGATGCAGGAGAAATCTTATGGCACCCAACTACCAAATGATAAAGCACCTGGAATTGCGCAGGCTTGAGGGTGAATGGATGGACATCTAGCCCAGAAGCAGCAAGCCTCACATGGAAGAAAAACACTAGCATGTGTGATCATGGAAGGCTGAAGGGAGCAGACATCAAATATCAAAGAACAAGAACCAAGGCACTACGAATGGGGGGGGGAGTGGAGTGGGGACCCAAGGCCCACCTGTGAGTAATTGGGCACTCTCACACAGGGGAGTCTCGGGGAGGAGACAGGCGAGTGAGGCTCAGTGAGGTGGCAATGAAGCATACAATTTCCCTCTAGTTCCTGAAGGCTTCCTCCTTCCAACTGTCACAGTACCAGTTCTACACTACTGTGGAGATGAGAATTGGAAATGCGGAGAACCCAGGACAGATGAACCCCATGGGACCAGTAGTGGGGATGAAGCTGCTGGATGGGTGGAGGGAAGGTGGTGTGGAGAAAGGGAGCCAACTTCAGGGATCTACATATAACCCCCTACCGGGGGACAGACACTGGGGGAGAGGGCAAGGGGAGGCATCGAACAGTGTAAGATATATCAAAACAATCATTTATGGAGTATTGAGAGTTGGTGGGGGAGTGGGGAGCAAGGATGGAGAGGAAGGGATGGGAGGCTGAGGTCAGAGGCTTGGATGGAAAGGTGGAGGTTCAGAGAGAAATGACAGCTGCAGGCATGTGAAGAAGCGTGGCACAATATGAAGCGTGGAACAATATATGTATTTATGTATTATGAGAAATGATGTATGAGCCCCCAATAAAATGATTAAGCATGGAAAGAAAAAGAAAGAATAAACTATTCTAAAGTTGAAAAAAAAAAAAAAAGAAAGGTGAGTGTCATAGCCCCACTGTCATGGCAAGGGACAAGCTACTATTGTATGATAAACTGATAGACAAATGAAGGAAGATCTGAAATTCAGAAATACAGTCTTGGTGATAAAAGCAAAGCTGGAGATCTCATGAAAACATTTTGTAAAATCAAAGACTTCTTCATTGCAAATACCTTTTCAAAACATAAATATATACTCACTATATATTCAGGCTTTGCCAGATGGCTTACATAGGAATTAAGTTGACGATATATTTGGAAAATGGCTTTACAGAAGCTCAATATGAGCAACCAAAAAAAAGTCTAGGGACTGACAGTGGAACAGACCATCAATTGCTCTTATGCAATTTCAGGTTAAAGTGGCAGAAAATGAAAAAGTTCCCAAAAGCCAAACTATGAGGGGGAGGAAGGAGAAATGGGAAGCATTGACAGTAGAATAATCCCTCTCAGGGGAAGAATACCAGTATAGTAAGTCAAGGAACAGAATGGGCAGCGTAAGATATGCATACATAGTAATAACAATACATAATACATTCAGGGTTGACAGGGGATGGCAGGGTGGGGCAGGAGGGGAAAAGAAAAGCTGATATAAAGGGCTCGAGAAGGAAGATAATGTTTAGAACCTGTTGATGTCAATCATTGTATATATCCACTGGAGATAATGGATGTATGGTTTGATATAATATATGTAAAAGCCCCAATAAAAATGATTTAAAAAATACAATTCAGGAAATGGTGTAAGGGAAAAAAGGACTTATTTAGCACTTAAAATAATGTTTTAAACGTTCACTGAAATTTTCATTTTTTCCCTTTCTATAAAGACTGCAAAATTCTAGGGTACTCTTCCAAAAAAAAGAAATTCAAACAAAGAAAATTCAAGCAAAGAAAATTCAAACAAAGCAGGGCAAAATCACTTTCTTCCATTCTGATTGGGGAACATTTTAATTTAGAAAATAAATGTAAGCATCTTGAAACAATATCTACAACACTATAGATACATATAAGCTTATCTGAATTAAATATATTAATAAAATAATATTTTAAAAATTAGTTGAGTCTTCATTAGTTTCCAATCATGATCTTATTATAAATGACAAGATACATTAGCAAAGTTATTTTAAAATATCCTAGAAAATAATTTTCAGTGCTTAATGTGAAAAACTGAGTTAAGGATTTAATGTTTACATATGATACACATTCACCTCATTAGCAATGATCTTTCAAAATATTTTGTTAGGTAGAGTTTCCTGATAATAATGTTAACTGAATGTTCAAAAATACAACAAAATGATTCTAAAATATTTGTTCAGAAATTTGAGGGGACAAAATTCAGAATGCGCTTTAGACTGTAGAATTTTAAAGTATCTTCTGCATATTAAAGTAATGTAGGCTTACTTTAGTTCCTTGAATATTAAAATATACCCAGTAACAGTATTATAATTGTTCATAGGTGCATTCTAGTTTTACTACAAATATGGCATAAAAATTATTAGTTTGGATAAATCCTATTATGTGAATTTCAAACTTCTGAAATAAGATGTTAATTCCAACAAGAAAGTGAATTTGGATAAAAAGGTTCTTAGATTTTACTATCTTCAATCTGTGCGGTCAATCTGCTCCTCACATCGTATAACTGACTACTCCTGCTCCGTAAGCAGAAAGAAAAGCCCTTATTGTTTGACAATTTAACAAACAATCATGTGCAGTTGCCAACTAATTATTTCTGTCTGAAACTGATTTCACAGAGACATCTTGCCCAAAAGAAAATGTCTGTAGGGGGAAGAAAGGGAAAGGAGGGGAGGAAGAAGGACGTGATGGAAATCATCGACACATAACCTCCACCCACCCCAGGGGGATGAACAACAGAAAACATAGGGGAATCTGTAAGGTATGAAAACAATAATCATTTATCATTTATCAAGGGGTCACGAGGGTGGGGATGAGGGGAAGAGGAGCTGATACTAAGGGATCAATAGAAAGTAAATGCTTACATGTGTACAAATATGCTTGATACAACTGATATATGGATGGTTATTAGAGCTGTAAGAGCCCCCAATAAAACGATCTTTTAACTAAAAAAGAAAAGAATATGGCCACTGGGAAACATGAATCTACAGATACTACTGATGGAGGAAAAAGCACAGCCCTGCCTCCAGGGACAGTTCTAAACAAAGATAATTTTGATGCGCAACTAGCTGCAGGTCCTCTCTCTCATGAAAGACCCCTAGACTGGTCCACTGACCTCAACTTGCTTCCAGATTCTTCTTCCCTTCAACATCAATTGCTCTCTTTTTCCGGGAGAATGCAGATGGATGGGAACACTCACAGACACATGC
Organism: Nesogale talazaci; assembly: GCA_004026705.1. Taxonomy (NCBI): domain Eukaryota; kingdom Metazoa; phylum Chordata; class Mammalia; order Afrosoricida; family Tenrecidae; genus Nesogale; species Nesogale talazaci. Next base: position 8,297 of record PVJH01016242.1, read on the forward strand.
ACACAAGCCTACCACTGCTTCCAATGCAGCAAAGTGAGATTACGGATCTATGAGTCTCCACAGGAGCTGCTGTTCCTGGCCTAAGGTTGCGAATGAAGGTGCAAAAATGATGCTGCGTTCCCAGATGGAAGATGTTAACTGAATTATCTGCCTGAATGTTACGGAGAGATATGCTTACCGAAATCAGTACTAAAACTCAAACCAAATTCAGCCCTGTCAAGTCGATCTGACTCATACCAACCCTCTGTAAGACGGGCTAGAACTGTCCCAGGAAGTTTTCACTATAGTCCTGTTGTACAGGAGTAGAAAGTCTTGTCTTTCTCCCATGGAGCTACTGGTGGTTTCAATCTACTGACCTTGAAGTTAGCAGTCCTACACAGAACTACAATGTCATGGGAGCCTCTTGAAATCAATCATAGTGGGGCCTTTTTTATTAGTTCCCATATTCCTATCTCACTAAGAAGTACATACAAAAAGATGGCTCCCAACATGAAATAAACAGAAAAAAAAATCCATGCTTTATAAGTCCATTTACAATCAGCTCTTATGTATGTCCTTTTACATTAAGTTTTAAGGTCATAGAAATAAGCCCATGAGGGATGATAGAAGTAAATGTTGTAACTTTGTCTTTAAAATAAAAAAGAATAATTTATAGTTGAAAATCTAGTAATGTTAGAACATAGGCTCTAAGACTACTGAATCTAAAATTACAGATATTAATAACATTTAATAAGCTACATTATTTTAACTGAACACAAATATAAATAATTATGCCACCTGGGTTTCAGAAATCAGAAATTGAGGGAAAATAGTGCTAATAATAATTATAAAATCATGTGCTAAGTTACATGTATAATCCCTCTTGACACCACATCTATCAATAGAAAACATGTAGACTAGATTTCTTAAGATTCCTCCAACTTTATAATTATTAAAAGAGTTAAGTGATATGTATCTATGATCCCAGGATCAGCAGCATTAACATGACTTAGGAATTGGTTAAAAATATAAATTATTACCTCCACTTAGGAAATCGAGAAGTAGGTCTGGCAATCTGTGTCTTAAAAAGTTATTCTGTAAAGTGAACTAAACACATAAAAAACCCCACAGATATATGGATGGATTTGGGATTCACACTTAATTCTAGCCCCCATCTCAGAACAATTAGTTATGATATGGCCCTAACTAATGATGCTTGCTCACAGGAAGTGATCACTGAAGATATGAGTGCTATAGCAAAATATGATGAAGAAACCAGATGGCGATGATTATCAGAAGGAATAGCATCTGGGGTTTTAAGAGCTTGTCATCAAACAAGCAGCTATCTAAGTGAAGCATCACCAAGTGAAGTGAGTTCACATGAAGAAGCACACCAGCTTGTGTGAGTCAGTGATTGTAATAATGAAATCCAAATCTGAAGGAGGGAATGGTATCAGAGCTTAAAGTGTGAACCACCAGTTTGCAGAAGGCTGTGGATGACAGTGGAAGACCCATTTGCCGGGTCCCCACATGGATTAAGACTCCAATGAGTTCCCTACAAATGTAGACAAGGAACGTGGATACACTTGCTATAGATAAGAGAACACTGTAAAGTCGATGATGGCAGGTATAGTTAGAGTTAAAGTTATTTCAATTTTAATATATTTTATGCTTTCTTTTCTATTGAAGATTTTATGTTTTGTCTTGTCACTGTTGGCTTTTTGTTATTGTTTTTGTGTTTCTTGTCCATATATGGTAAGATTTTCTGTATGAACTCCAGAATAGGTAAATTTAGAGAGACAGTAGCTGGGTTAGTCTTCATCGAGGTACAGGACAAAGGTTGATGGGGAAAATGAAAAGCTACCAGCAAATACAAGGAGGAAATTTTTCTGAAATGGTTTGTGGTGATGATATGTGAAGTATATTTCAATAAATCAATTTTTAACAAAAGTTCTTGTGGACAACTTCTCAGATGGTTCCAAATAACCCCCATGTGGTATTCATGCTTTTCTTCAGTCCTGTTCTGCTGACTGTGTTTAAAACTCTCTCTTCGTGAGAGTCCCTGAGAACATGCAGTACACTGTGGCTTCCCTCTTGGCCTCTCTTGAACCGCTTGCTCTGGGGGGAAAGCAACTGCTCTGAGGATGTGCAAAGAGCCCTTTGGAAAGCTCCACATGTTGGGCACCTTGAAAAGCCCTATGAAAAGTAGCCGTATTGGAAGCAGAGCAGATACTCTGCCTCTCTTCTATGCAGCTTGACTGCAACCTCATAAGAGACCCTGAGTTATATTTTCCAGTTGATTTGTTCCTGGAATACTGACTCATAGAAACCACATGAGTTATTAATTTTCTTTTCAATATTTAAGTTTGGAAGTATTGTGTTTTGTGAAAATAACTAGTGCACCCAAATTGTGGGTTTTTCAGTAGCATGCTGAAGTTGGAAACATGACTGAACCAGAACATTCATCTATTCACCAAATCATTAGTTATCTGTATTTATTATATTTCTGATAAGAGTTGCAGCACAATCATGCGCAAAGAAACACTCCCTGTAGGTATTTCCTCTTTTCCTTCATTGGAAACATTGTAGTTGTAACTATTCTTCCTATATGTGAACATACAGGTATATTGTGTGTCCCTCACTACTCTCTACATTTCAACAGGGCAGAATCCTTAACTGGCTTCCTCACGGTCATACTCCTGGGACTCAGCCTTCTGTCTGGCACACAGGAGGTGTTCAATCACTGTTCAATTGATGAATGACTCTTCCCTTCCCTGTTCACTGTTTCCCTTCGATATGACAAATTCAGTCTCAGTGACAAAACTTCTGAATAGTACTAGTAACAGTATAAGAGGCTCATAGATTTCCATATCAAGAAATGTCTTTTGTGTGCAAGAGGGTTAACGTTTAAAATATTTGGAGCATTCTCTATAATTCTCCGCATGCAAATCTATAAACACACATGCGAAAAATGAATGCAAAGGGTTGAATTGTAATAGGTCACCAAATCCGAGAGTTTTCTACGTAAGGATAAGAAATCATCAGTGACGATGTACTACTTCAGATCCAAGTGGAGTCTTATGTTACTTGGGAAAGGAAACTCCAAGGAAGCTCTTCCCCAAAGAGAACCATCCTGTTTGTCATTGGCTTGGGGCAGAACACCTGACTGTGCAAACTGAAACATTCTAGTCTATCCTGACAGCTTGATGATGGGTTCTTTTATTCCCTAACTGACAGGAGATGTTAGAGTGTTTGGAGATGATGAGGTGGTTTGACAAAAATTCAATACTTTTTCAGCATGACTTCAGATCACAGAGAAGGCATTTTATGAACGCTTTTTGATTACAGGGGGAAAAGTATTCATTGATTTAAAAATAATTCTTATGGCAGATAGCCTATGATGTGGGCGACATCATTTCATTGGTAAGTATGAATGTCAGCGACATTAAAAAAACTCTGATTCAGCATATTCCTGAGAAAGATCAAGGAAGATGTATCAAAGGTCTCCAATATCATTAGAGGGCTATTCGAAGGATGATCTAGGCTCTGTGGAGCAGAGTTACCCAAGGTTCCTCTTGCTTGGGGAAGATCAGCAAAACCAATTTCATAATGCCTAGCCCATGTCTCTTATTGCATAGGTACTGCTCCCACAGAAAATAGCCTTAATGACAGATTAGTTGTTTGTTTTCCATTCTTCAGCAACATATATGGTCCCAGGCAACTTTCAGGTTGAAGGAAACATTCTCTGCGAACTTAAGTTGTGGTTTATGTAACCAAGGAACTGAAAATTTCCTCACTTAATTCTAATTCAATGAAGCTGAAGGAAACATACACATGGCTGTATGAGTTCAAGGTGGGATGCTCAAACCCACTGGTTACTTCCAAGGTAAGGAAGATGAGACCACCTGCTCCCCTGAAGATCTACCATCTTGGAATTTCTGTGTTGGGTGGTCACTATGAGTCAGCATGAACTTGATGATAGTTTGATGTTGGTTTTTAATGTGGCTTCCAACTACTATACAGGGGAGCATGGTGCTAGAAAATAGTAATAAACATTAGCCAGCAATCTCATCCTTAGGTTTATTCACTCCCATTTCTTATATGGGCATACCAAGGCTCAGTGAATTAAGCAACTTGCTCAGAGTCAGAACGCTGGTGAGTCACAGAGCATAAGCTTAAACCTGTCTTGCCCAATATACAATCCTGCTATCACATTAGGCTTCAATTTTCCCTCATTATGTAAATTAAGAGTTAAAGGCCAGTACCAGGCTCTGAAATTTCCAAATTCTCAAGAAATAGTTGTAAGAGGAAGTCGTATATATGGAGCATGACTTTTTTTTCCCCCCAACAGAACCATGTGGGGTATCCATCCAATGAGGAAAGAAGGCATCTGCAGTAAATGCTGTTGGGACAATTGAAATTCCACAATGCAAAAGGATGAAGCTGAACAAAGAGATGAACTAAAAATAAAAATAACATCAATGTGAGAACTAAAATTGTAAGACTCAAGCCTAGTTTTTGACAATGGATTCTTAGATCTGACCTCCAAAGCAGAACAATTACAAAATATGTTGACTTCATCAACATTAAAAAACTGTTGTGCCTCAGAGGACTTAAGCAAAAAAGTGCAGGGAGACCTACAGAATGGGAGAATATATTGGGAAAGAATTTAGTATCTTCCCCATATAAATAACTCTGACCATTCAAGAACAATCTGTTTTATTTAGATTTTGCCACCTTTAATTTATATGAAATTGGAGGGGTGGAGTCCAAGCTGTCAACCAGATTGCAGCCTCATATTGCCTTGGCAGATGGAAGGGTAGGCCTACTTATAAAGGAGAAACAAGGAACTTCTCCCCTTCTTTCTACCTTTTTTTTTTTTTTGCCATCCTGCTTGTTGGGAGTCTTTGTGCCTCCAGGGGAAGTGCCATGTAGGCCACCTGATCCTGAGGGCTGTTGGTGTCCGACCATATTTCCATTGACATTGACCTGCAGCTATGTGTGTCTAAAGAGGACTGTGGGTAGTATCAGACCCTTGGAATTAAATTGGACTGGCTTGAGATGCCTGCTTGATGTAAGATGACTTCCAGATAGAAAACTCTTTCTTACATAGATGAGTCACTGAATTTGTTTCTCTAGACAATCCAGCCAAACACACAGCCCAACAACAACAAAATAAGCAAAGGATATGAATATGCATTTCACCTAAGAAAATATAGGAATTACTGATAAGTTCATGAAAAGATATTCACCTTGGGAGCTTAAAAGCTTGTAAATGGCCATCTCAGAGGCAACTATGGGTCTCGCCCTGTCCAGAGCAAAGAAGACCTAAGAAACAAGGTACCCATTCATTCAGAGGACTAAGGGTATGAGAGCCTCAACTTTCATGACCATGGACCAGAAGAACTAGATGGTACCACTATCATCGCTGATCTCTGAAAAGGATGAGAACAGAAAGTACTGAGGAGAGTGGGAGAACATCGTGGAACTCAGAATCATCAGACGGATAAGGCATACTGGTCTGATAGAAACTTATGGAACTCTCAAGACTATGGTGCTTTAACCACCCCTACATCCCCCACACACCATCACATACAACACACAAGCTGTCCCCATGTACAGCTTGACTTTTGCTCAAATGATAGAAAGGCCTTGTATTCACTCCTTAGAGCAAGCACCAATACAAGTTCAGAAGAGCAGCACTAGCCCAGGGATAAAACTCAGAAAGATGAGGGGAAATGGCATACACAGGAGGAAGTGGGAAGAGTGTTGTTACATTGTGGGTGTTGTAATCAAGGTCACAAAACAAAATGTGTGTGACTTATTGATGAAAAAGCAGTCTGTTCTGTATACCTTCATATAAATCAGAACCATAAAGACGTTTATCTTATGATTCCTTATGGAAATGCAAACCAAAGCTGCAATGAGCTACTACATCACAATCCCTGCACTAGCCCTGCTGAGTCAACACTGACTCACTGGGATCCCAAGTGCGTTTTAAGTAGGACTGCGTTCCTTGAGGTTTTCCAAGACAGGTGTGTTTGTTTGCAAGTAGATCTCCAGGCCTTTCTTAGAGGTACACCTGGCTGGACTCAAACTTCCAATGCTCAGTTAGCAGGCAAGAACAGAGACTATGTAAATGATTTGGGGCCTCCCCACACTCACTGGGGTTATTATTATCAGAAAAAGTGGAAAAACAAGGATTGATGAGAAGGTGGAGACACTGAAAACCTTATCCATTATGGGTCCCTGGCGGCATCCTTGGCGGCATGGAGCTGTGATCTATCCTCAAGGTGAGCAACCCAGAACCGCCCACCTGTCCTCTGGAGAAATCCAGGGCTTTCTTCTCCCACCAAGGGTTTCAATCTCAGAAACTCACAGGGGCAGTTCTATGAGTTGGCTTAGACTGTATGGCAATGAGTTTTCCATCTATGTATTGGTGGGACTCTACAAGAGTACAGCCACAAGCACAGAGAAGGACCCCAAATCCCAAGCCTATATATACCCCAAAGTCCCAAAGACATCAGTGCAAAGACATATAGTCATACAACAGTGCTCACTGCAACACTACACACAATTGTGAAAAGGTGGAAATGTCACAAGTGTCCATCAACAGATCGATGGATAAACGCCAAGGGGGTGCATGCATACAGTGCAATACTACTCAGTCATTAGCAGAAAGACATTCCTGATATATGCTTAGACACAATTAACCTTGAAAACATTCTAAGAGAAAACGGACATAAAAAGGCAAATAAGACGTGCTTCTCCTGACTTCAAATAAATAGACCAAGAGAATCAATAAAGACAAGAGTTTATGAAAGATTACAGGAGGCAGACAGGAGGTGCTTGGGGGAGTGATTGCTTAGGAGGCACAATGTTTCTATAAAGGATGATGAGAAAATTTAGAAATGGATAATTGTGATGGTTCCATAACACGGTGAATGTAATTATGCTCTGAATTGTACATGTAAAAATGAACAGTGATACAAGCAAGAAAATGTCTGAAACAGAAAATGTATTATTAGATATAAGGAACACAAGTGGGCAAGTAATTTTCTACAGTCATGATTATTTAAGTCTTGGTGGCACATTGGGTTAAGCATTGGACTGCTAACCGCAGGTCAATGGTTCAAACCCACAGTCACTCAGTTGGAGAAAGATGAAGCTGTCTGCCCCCATAAAGGTGTACCATTTTGGAAATGCTATTAAGTAGTAATATTTGGAAATCAACTTGACAGCAATGAGTTTTGGGTTTGGCTAATGATTTCAGCTGCATTTTTCCAACTTTGCATACATCATCAGTATATCTGACAGCCCATCCCACTGTGTTTTAAAGCTTTGTTCTAATCAAATATCAGCCACATGAACTCAAGAGAAAGCAATAATGTGAAAAATACTTTATTAAACTTCTGCCACATTCTATTATGCCTCTAAAGTACTATTCTACTCTGTTTACCCTTTGCTGACAAATTAAATAATACTTTCTTTCCTAAATCAACAGAATCCTACTAAATTACAGTAGAGACAAAGGAGCTAGGATGTCAAAAGGGTGATTTGGAAACAAAGAATGCCAAAGGCATGACTTTAAAGGGGAAAAAGAGAAGAGCCGTGGAAGGGCTATGCTCAGGAAAATTACAGGAAGACTCCTTCTTACGTAAACCATTTCATGCTGTTACAGCACTTGAAGTCCAATCCCACACTTGTAAGCCTTCACTATGGAAAAACTGTATGCCCTGTGTTCATAACCAAACCACTGTCATTTCTAGAAAGTTCTTGTTTATCTAAGGTGGGGGAGGATAGTTTATGACCCAGATAAAGTGCAGGGTAGGAAATCAATTGACATTTGACATTATCTGTCAGAAAAAATATAAAAAAGAACATCCTTCAGTTCTTTCATATTGCCAAGAAGATATATCTTGATAAGATAGCCCTTAATATTGTCCTACTGAGGTGAAATCAAACTAGGCATGAAATGATGGGGTAAGAAAGACTCAGTAGAGAAAATGATATACAAATTTAGCTACAAACTTTAAGTATCAAAGCACAGCTGCCCACGTTTGATTATGTTGCTGGATAACAGTCATTTCTGGATTAGAATTAGTCAGCTCTCTGGGTGAGAAAGTGGAGTAGACTCTAGAACTCTTCTCAATGAAGCCCCAACTACCAGTCATCTTACATTTTTATGGCTCTGTTCTACAGTTGATAAGCTGCCCTGGTGGTGTAATGAACTTCACACTAAATTGCTACTGGCAAGGCCAATGGTTCAAACTCACCAGCTGCTTGATTGGAGAAAGATGAGACCATGAACTCCTATAAAGATCTCAAGTCTCGTGCATGGGTTTGGATTTATGGCAGGTTCGATCGATCCCATGGACTTCTCATAGTGTCCCATGGCAGAGCAAACTGTAACCCCGAACCATTGCCTGACTTTACCCGGTGGGCTTCAGGCACTGAAGTGGGTTGCATGGTGAAAGAAAAAAAAGATTTCAAGTCTCATCAACCCAAACGGGTCATTCCACCCTGTGCTTTAAAGTCCCTGTGAGTGAAAATAGATGGGATAGCAGTGTGTTTAGTTTTTTGACTTTGGGATTCTATGTCTGCAAAGTCAGCTCTTTGGCCTGGCACCTTATAACACTTTCTCTTGACATGCCTAGTGTCAAAAGATAGAATCTCTCTTTTCTCCCTTTGAATCTATTGTAAAGTGATAAGACGTCCCGCTTTTGGCGGGACAGTCTTGATTCTAAACAATTTTTCCCATGTCCTGTGGCATTGTAAAAAAATCCCGATTTTTGGAAAGAATAAATGACAAGCTAGAGAACGGCAGGAAAATCGGAAGGGAATATACACCTTCTACCCACCCCTACCCCCGTCAATGGTGTCCCATTTTACCAATGTCAAAATCTAGTCACTTAAATAATTGGGTCTGTCACTGTGCTTTGACTAACCAAAGAGAGACTAAATGATGGTGTAACACATTTTTGAGGTCAGGTCTTACCAAATAAGTAACGTTCAGTGCTAGTCACTTCTAATATTCTCACAAGCAGCCCTAAGCTGCCACATAAGAAGTTCAACTCTCTTGAAACCACTATGGTGAAGGGGCCACCTGCAGGCATATAGCCAAGAGTGCTCGCTGAGCCTGGCCTTCCCGCCCTCCTGGCAAAGAGACAGATAGGAGAGTAAAGGAGTCCTACCAAACAGATGCATTCTACCCAGCAGCCTTTGCTGAGGTCATGCCAAGGAGGATAATTGCCCATCACAACATCTTTCATAACCCCAAAAATGATGGGATCCAGAAAGATGGGTCCAGCTTTATGCCTCAAAAGTATCGGGTCATTTGCTATGCTTCAAGAGATAACTAAGACTGGAGGTTTCTCTTTTCCACACTCAAACTCATTTCCTTTCAAAATGGTCTATGATTCATCACTCTTAGGATGTAACATTACTATGAGGCACCCACCATAAAACAAGCAAAGAACACTCCCGCCCATGCCCCCCCTCCCCCCCCCCCCCCCCACACACACGTTGCCATCACCTTGATTCAGATACAGAGCAACCGAGAGAGTGGGAAGTAGATAGCGAATCTTCCCAGGAGCAGAGAGTGTCCCTTCTTGCAGCTCAGTGGCTGGAGGGCTCACACTGAGGACGGAGTGGACAGCAAACAAATGCAGCTAAATCGATTTGTTCAGTATCAAGCCAATTTCTGCCTGTCATACCCAATCAGTTGAACTTTTTTTGTTTGTGTTCTTTTAAAACCTTTTATTGGTGAACTGGGTGATGGTTTACAGAGAAAGTCGTCGTCCTCCTTGAACAAGGGGTACACATTTTGTTTCCCCATTCTGGGTTGCAATCCCCACAAAGTAACAACACCTCCCTCACTTCCTCCCGGTGTTGCCAGTTCTGATGACCCCTAGTTTTCCAACTCTTCTGGACTGTGTCCCTGGGTCAAGGCTGCCCTTTTATCTGTCACTCAGATTTTCAGGGTCTACTTACCAATGAAACCGGAAGATGGAGGGTTAGGCTGGATCTTCTCCTTGGTGTTCTCCTGGATAATATCCCAGAGCTGCCATATGAATTTAGGATGAAGGATGTAAAATGGCTGATTTGGGTTTCTCTGACGATGCTGAATATATGGAGTGAACAGGTTGTAGTCTGGCTTCTTATACCACTAAGATACAAACAAAACAGAGCGCCATCAAGAACAGAGGGAACCAGGGAAAGTGGATCCAGAGGTGGAGCCATCGATGGGCTCCAGAGAAAAGAGGGGTCTTCAGTGCCATAAGCGGTTCCTCCCCAGTAGGAAGGGGAGAAGATAGAGTGAGGCCTGTTGCTGCGAGATGCCTGTCAAGTCTGTTCTGACTCATAGTGACCCTAGGTACCACAGAAGGAAACCCTGCCTGGCCTTGAGCCACTCTTCCTATGAGCTGACTGTTGGAGCCACTGTGTCAACCCCTCTCATTAAGGGCCTTGCTCCTCTTCTTGGCCCTCTCCTTAGTCAGCATGAGACCCTTTCCCAGGGACATTCTAGCCTACACAGAGCCTGATGTTTTATTTGTTAGTAAACTGAAGGAGATGGGTTAGAGCAGTCAGCAGACTATGTCTGTAAATCGTCTAGTAATAAACAGTTAGGGTCTGGGGGTCATACTGTGTCTCTGTTCGTCCCTGCCCATTTTGTGGGAAAGCAGTCTAGATAACAAGCCATGGAAGGCCATGCTTGTGTTCTAATAAAACTTTATTTTCCCAAACAGGCAGCAGTCCATTTTGTCCCAAAGCTGTCATTTCCTGGCCCCAAGGATTGATCGTTGTGCTTTAAAAATGAGTCTACCAAGCCTAACCTGAAGTGACAGAAAATATCTTGCTGCCAGATATGGAGTTGGATATGGGGAGTTTGGAAAAGTGGGGCTTTTGGGGATGGTGGAGAGATTCCTCATCTTGCTTGTGATGGTAGATGCTGGAGGGTATACATTTGGCAAAACTTACCAAAAGGTATACTTAGACCTGTTGCGTGTAATTTCTAGTACATGAAGGTTGATTTGGAAAAAGAAAAAGTAAATCTTCAGAGGTGCTCAGGCACCACCCGGAAAGGAGACTTACGGAAGGTCTGTGAGGGAGCAGCTTAACGCATGCTCCCTTCAGAGGGATGCCCTGGCTGACACAGAATGGGGTCCCAAGCCCTGGTCCGTGGAGTAGATGGATAGTGAGTGGCTTTACAATAGGGCCATGTCACATCCAGTTTGTGATTTTGATGCACATCCCCAGGGGAGGGCCAGGTAGGTGCGTGGTAAGTAAATGTCCAGCCTAATTCTCAAGATGCAGGAGCTCTGCATCCTCTTCCTCCTGAAGTTCCCCCTTCACTGTGGGGAACTTTCTTAGACATTGAGTCCTTATGAGGAGCCGATGTGTGACAGCTCACATTCACCATAAGAAAGGGGCGCTCTGCTGAAGTCAAGACAAAACATTCCATGGCACTGCTGAGCGCTTTCTATCATTCCTCACTGGCACCCTTCATTTAAAAACTAGTATGCTGGCTTTCTTGCAAGTTCCCACCAAAAAGATGCTGGCTTCTTGTTCTGCTTTAGACTGGCTATCATTGACTGCAACTCCACTAATATAATTTGCTTATATTTTGGTAGCTAGTAATAATCTTATTTAGACTCTATCATCTAAGATCCTAAGATTAAAAAAGCTTAGCAGCAGAAGGCAGAGAGGCACACTCAACAAACGCCTGGAACAGATTCCACTGGAATAATAATGAGTTGTTGATGCACAAAATTTAGATTCTCTTGCCAAGCACTTCCAATTTACCTCAAAAATCTTGTAACTACTTGGAAGTTGATGTAACCCTGTTGCAATTTTAAAAACTCTGGGTTTAATTAGCCCGGCATACAAAACGCTACCAGGATTTTCTAAACATTTAGACATTCTACTTCTTCTTCTTCTTCCTCTTTTCTTAAATTTTTAAAACTTTCACATGAGTTGGCTAAGGTGCACCAAGTGTGTTCCTGAAACCAGGGATGAAAGCGGGGCTAAACCTTATGGAGGCAATTAGTAGCCATGATCAGTTGCATTTGTCTGTCACAGTTTAATCCTTGACTTGCTCTCATTATTAATCAGGCAAAGGATGGCCTGATGGTTGAAGTAAGAATACTTCAAGGGTTGGAATTTTGCTTTCTCAAAATATGTGTTGGCATCCCATTCCTGTAGCACTGGCCCCATTTGGGAATAAGATGTTGTCTGGGGTGGTCATGAGGCTTTAGTAGTGGAGGACCTGTGGCATTTCTGTTACAGGTCCTTAGGAGACAAAGGCAGACCACAAAGGAAAAACTCACAAGGTTGAGGTTTGCAGAACATAGACAATGACGAGGATATAGATAAGGAAACCCACGCCAGGGAAGACAGATGATGCATGAAGACTGCCAAGGGAACAGAGCACTCAGGAACCAGGGGTCTTCTACAGAGCTGTCAAGAGAGCAAACCTTCCCTGGGAGCCGGTGTCCTGAACTGTATGAAAACAAATTTCTGTTTCATAATGCTACCCACGTGGTATTTCTGTTACAGAGCCCTAGGAGACTAAGACAGGCCCCAAAGGAGATACTTACAAGGTTGAGGTTTGCAGAATAGGGAGCGGGGTCCCATGCCACCAAAATGACATCTTTATACAATGAACTGTCAATAAAGTGATAGCTGGGGTTGGTCAGAATCTGCAAATAGACAGGGGAGAAGATGTCAACTCTGGCATTCATCATCAAAATTTAGACTTTCAGCAAAACACAGGCTTAAAAAGAAGAATCAAAGCAAGTGGAGAATGTTCCTCAGACTTTCGATTTTCCTGTGGAGTCTGGAGAGGGGCATAGCATGTTGCAGCATTTCCAGAATGTTTTTTGGGGGGGTGGGGTGGGGGGAGTTGATTCTTCTTCATCTTCTTTTTTAGTATTACTGTTTAAATACTCACCAGCACTTTACCCCACCTGGTAGTACTGAGTCAGCTCCCCCTGGCTCCTTCAGGGACTCCCATCCTGCTCTCTGCCTCTACAATTGCTTTGGCAGGTAATTTGGAGAGAGAGACTGGGGTGGATGAATTGGGTTATTAAGGTGCCTGCAGAGTCGCAGCCTCAGGACAAACAGGACACAGAAAGAGCCAATAGACTAGAATCTGCCCTCCGGAATGATCGTCCTCCCTCCATGACTCAATCTAGTTCTGGGCGAGTTCTTCAATCTCATCTGCCAATCATCTTTTCTTTCTTTTTCAGCCACAGGTTTTTTTTGCGGGGGGGGGGGGGAGTGTCGAGATATAACATTATGTTTCCCTCTGTTTCAAGAAGTGTGTTCCTTTCTCTCCACATTTTAATGTGTCTGAAGGTATGATGTGTCTTCTAGATGACATGCATTTTAATGTGATAAGGTTTCTCTGCTCTTCTCTGGAAAGGTGTCATTAAAGAAATGGTGGATCTTACCATTCACGACAAGAGAATTAAGGAAATACGGTAATTGTTTCTTAACTCGCTGCAGGCTGCCTAGCTCAGTGAACTATGCAGAAAGTTAAGCTTTTGTTCTGCCAAGGAACTCATAATCAGTCACTCAGCTCCTCGTTTCTTTGCTACACCATTCTGAAACTCTAGAAATTGCTGTGGTTTGTTCTGAGAATAAGTCTGCTGTACATTTGGAAGACTTTCTAAAAAGGACATAAATAAGGGCTTGCATTTACCCACTTTCATTTTCAATAGGACAATTAATTTTTAAGAAACATTGCAAAATATTAGACTTATAAAAATATAACCTCACTGCCTCCCTCCAGACCTTTAAATATAATGTCCTAAGTGAACAGTCACTCTCAAAACCAACCCCCACTCACTGTTATTGAGTCCATTTCAGCTCACAATGACACTATAGGACAGAATAGAAGTGCCCCTTTGGGTTTCTGAGGCTTTAAACCTTTTCAGGAGTAAACAGCTTTAGTGCTTTCTTGAAGAGTGGTCTATGGTTTTCAATGACTGACCTTGTACTTAGCAGTTGAATGTCTATCCCACTATGCCACCACCAGCATATTCCCTAGGTCTTAGTAATTATCTGTGACTGGAACACATGTGCAAACTTTGTCTAAAACATGTTATCCCTATAGCTGGCTTCTCCATAAACTGTGACAAAGCTGGGATGTGTTAAGAAATAGATAATATATTTTGTATCCAAAACAAAACAAAACTCACTGCCATCAAGCCAATGCAACCCTACAGGACAAGGTAGAACTGTCCCTGTGGGTTTTTGAGGCCCTAACTCTTTACAGGAGTAGAAAACCTCATTTCTCTCCTGCTGACCCACTGGTGCTTTCAAACTGCTGACTTTGTGGTCAGCAGCCCGGTGTATAACCACTATGTCATTCTATACCAAGCAAGTGTCTAAAGAGATTCTGTGTTTTCATAGCTGGATCCCCTACCCCTCACCCCCGGCTGGGACTCACGATGTAGGGAATATGCAACAGAATAATTTTTGTTTGTTTTTAAAGAATTGGAGGTTTTCCCAGAATCTCTCTTTAGACACCAGTGTGACCAGGGGCCTTGGTATGACAAGCTCGGAGCGCACTGGTCCACTTTTGCTGAATGACCATGGGTAAGTATTTGATCGCGCCCTCCTCATAAAGTGGGGGTCGCAGTCACTTAGAATTATTGCCTAAATGAGAGAAACAGACAGGGCCTTGGAGGATGCCGGCATAAAAGAATTGTGTAGTACATGCTGGCCGCCTTCTTGTCGCACTGCTGTTTTTCTTCATTCCGATCCTGTCTCATTGCCCTTGTTACTTTGGGTTTGTTTGCTTTAAGACTGAATTTACAGAACGTCACTTACAAAATGTAATATGTTAATATGTAGGCATGTATATATATATATATATATATATCAATTGTGATATCTGCAAAAATGTCCTTTGTATCTCATTTTCCCGATCCATGTCACATAACTTCCTCTTTCTCTGATTCCCCACCCCTTTTCTTTACAAGAGTACCTACAAGCAGCCAAGTGGATCTGCAGTTCATTTCTTGTCACTCATCCGGTTGAACCCTTTACTACAAAGTGTACACCTGTTACCACCCCACCCCCTTACCTGGGAGTTGATGATGCGCAGGGTGGTTTTACTTCCAACATCTTCCTCATAACCACGTGTAGGAGCCGAGTTAAACCTCAAAACTGCATCATGAGAATCTAGGGGCACATAAGGGACAAGCTTACTTTGTTTCTCTGTAGAATCATAATCGGTGGGGGGGAGTGGGGGGGATGGTTAAAGTAAAATCTTTCAATCCCTGGAGCTAATTAGACATACTGGTAAAATGTGATGATATCCACAAGTATTTTTTTCCGAATATTGACTGTTTATTCAGCATGAGCTCCTGGGTAGAGGGTAGATCCACCTGGAAGTACATACAAATACATTCAAGTTTACCCAATCCTATTTCATTGCCTGGGCGGCGGTGAGTTGGCGTTTTTGTTCTGTTTTGTTTTAATGTCATTTGAGTGCTCCAGAGATGCGTGTTTACAAGTTGCATTCTTTACAAGGGACATACTTTAGGCGGGCATTCTTCCAAAGGTGCCACGGGACGGGGAAGGTGGAGTCCAGAATTCTCTGACCCCCAGTCAAATCTCTCGGCTGCCCCGTGACCTGCAGGACAGGGTGGAACGGCCCCATCGGCATCTGAAGCTGTACATCATCATGAAAGAGTCAACGTTCTCCCGTGGAGTGGGTGGCAGATTCCACCTGCTGCCCTTATAATGAGCACCCCACTCTGCCATGGGGGCCTCTTGGCATCTAGGGAAGCCGGCAACACTAAAAAAACAGGTGCTTCTGTGCGGAGGCTTCTTGCTCCTGGAAGAACACAGAGGTTGGTCGTGCTGTAAGTCACTCAACTGCTGCTGGTGAGACCCAAGTGAGCCCAACTCACATGAGAACCTGCTGCAGGCCTGGAAGTCGGCTGCCCCACTGCAGCCCTCCCAAGGGCGGTGGCAGGGACTGCCGGGATTGCAGGCTACCATGGCTCTTGGTGCTCTGCAGTGGCACACCCGGCTGGCTCACCCCCCTGCAGCCAGTTGCCACCTAGCTTCTTTCCGCTAGACACTCAGACTCTCTCAAGGTCTCTCTGTCTGAGGGGTCCTGCAAGGATGTACGGTCTGGCTGTCAACTGCCATAGAAGGAGCTGGCAAGGAGATGACGCAATGGTAAAGCAACAAGCAAACGGGCAAGCCAGCACACAAACAATGACAACACCGCCAAGCCCAAATGTGTTGCACCTCAAGTTCATTCTCACTCCTCGAAACCCTGTAGGGCAGAGGAGCACCACCCCCTTCTCTACAGACACGGACTTCCTCATCTTCCTCCCGGGGCATGGCTGATGGCGCCTAACCATCTTTCACTTAACTACTGAGTCACCGGCCCCAGGGCACCCTCCTGTGGAGGACAGACTCACCGAAGGAAGGGACGGCGCACATGGTCAAAGCACTCGCTGGGCTGCTCCCTGGGAGACTAGAGGTTTTAGTCCAGCAAGAGTTAGATGCCTAGGGAGGAAGGCGGGGCATTCTGTTCCCCCAAACTCAGCCACTGAAACTTTAGGGTGCGTAGTTATACTTGGGAGTAGAGTCAACTCAACAATGCCTGGTAGTGGGAGGAAGGGACAGGAAGGGGCCTCTCCATGAAGAAATCTGTAGGCACACATTGGTCTTGACATTTCCTGAGCTATTTAATGTGCTTCCCAGAACCCAGCCTAAACCTAGAGTTAATCATGCATGCATCAGCCCCTGTCCAGGTGCTCTTCTAAGCTTCTTTAGCTGGAGGAAATCACAATGCCTGTTTGTGACAGAGTAAGAGGTCAGGTTCTAAATTCACCCAAAGGTGATGATGTAGGCACCCAGCTGCTGCCACTACCGCTCCCACCTCCCCCAGCCAACTGCTTGGGCAGCGTGGTTGTGGGAGTCTTCTGCCTCCTGCCTTATCTGTACAAAGTCAGCACACATGACGCTCCTGAAATGTTATAAATGGTCCCTTTACCAACAAGCCTTCAAGTCCTAAAGATTTGGTATTCAGATTGGAGAACCAAAATTGATAAACTTTTGGAACACCCTGAAAATATGTCATTTTAAAAAAAGAAAGAAAAATATAATTCTGTAATGTTCTTTCCAAGAAAGCTTTGTGGAAATCAGCCTACCCTGACCTGTGGGCCAAATGGGATTTGCCACCTGTTTCAGTGCAGAAGATTCTACTGCAGCAGAGACAAACTCATTCGTGTCTATACTGTCCAAACAGCAGCTTCGGGTTGCTGCGAAAGAGACGCCATATGGTCCACAAGGCCTAAAATATTCCTATCTGGCTCTTTAAAGAACATGCTTCTGGATCCCGAAGGCACCTGCATTTTGGATCAGTGAAAATGACGAAGACCTTCAATAAGATGGATCGACCCAGTGGCTGCGACAAAGGGCACATACACGGCACCAGCGGAGGGCGGCGGAGGACCAGGCAGTGCTCTGTTGTGTCAGACACAGACAGCATCTCTTCGAGAGTCAGAGCTCACTCTAGGATACCTGATAACAACAACCTGCTGCTATGAGCTCCGGCGGCACAGAGGTGAAGTGAGAGCCTGCTGACAAAACAGTCAGAGGTTCAAGCACGCCAGTCACTGTGCGAGGAAGGTGCGGCAGACTGCTTCCCTCAGGAGTACCGCCGAGGAAAGCATAAGGGGGTGCCACCCTTTGCCTAGGTTTCCTTGCAGTCTGAGTCACTCTGTGATGATGGGCTTGAGTTGATTTTATGCTTTGCATACATGTCAAATAACCTGCAGCTTTCCTTTAGATACCAGCTCTTTACTTCACAGTTAAATAACCTGCTTTGTTTGGGTAAGATATCGCCTTGTTGTTTATCTTTAGGAAATCATGTTTTGTCACCGAATCTCTAATTCTCTTTGAGCCTGGCGTCTTTCAACTGCAGGGTTCCCTTTGAAAAGTATGCACAGCCCAGCGAACTCTTGCTTATGTGGCAATAATCCTTGCTTATGATGCTTACCACATTAGACAGCAAACCAGAAATTTAAAAATTATTGCTTGATTCATTTAAAAAGAATCATGGTCTATACTTTCTAAAAGAATAAGACAAAAAATTAGTGATGAGTGACACTGTTTTAAGTCTTTCTTTTTTAATGTGGAGCTGTATAATACAGAGTTGGTTTCTCTTATCTGCTTCTGCATTCAATGTGTTGCGCTATGCTGTTTTAGATGAAGGACAAACTCACAGATCTGTCACTGAAAAGAGGGTGCACTTTAAGAGTCTTTCTAGATAACTGTGAATATTCTTCCTTGATATTTCATCAAAACTCAAGACTGGACACTGGTTGTTTCTTAAAAACTAGCTGAAATGTGGCATCTGAAACCATGATCAAACTTTACATTGCGTTAGGTTGAAATCCACTGGTCGATTTTGCTCTTCAGAGGTCCATTGAAGGTGCAAACAATAAAATTCTGGGATACTTAAACTAAAGGTAGATAGTCTAGACCTACCCAGTAGCATCATGGAAGAAAGGTCTGGCAACCTGTTTCCATAGAGATAACAGCCAAGAAAATCGTATGGAACAGTTTTACTCTGTAGAGTCTCCATCAGTTAGGATCAATGCAAAGCAACAGGATTGGCTTGACAGGTAACCTTGCTTTGAAAACACATCTCTTACTTAGGCAAAATTTTATCACACCATGCATTCATCATTTGGGAAATGTGGGCTCAATAGTTATAGTGCTCTCCTAAATGTATTCATTATAAAGTATATACATATATACATACACGTGGGTGTGTGTATACACACATATATTTGCTAGTATCACCATGGAGCTCTTCAACTTGTAAGTATGGCAGACTTCCAAGCTCAGGGGTAAAAGACAGGATTTTGTCTTTGGTAACAGATATTCTCAGTTGTTCTTCTACAAGTTATTCACCTTCTTGATTCATCTCATCAATTTCTTTTACCAAATAAACATATGACTGTCAGTCTTTTTTTTTAGCAGAAAATTATCTTTTGCCAAAAAAGTGGCAAGTTTAACTCACTGTTTCCTAACACAAACGCTTCTCCCTGTGTTCTGGCACATAGATGTGCTTTTTGTGTATTCCAATTATTCCACAGAGCTTTTGAAAAAGATGTGAACCCCCAAAAATGAGTGTGCTGACTGACTCACAGGGGCCCTGTGGGACAGAGGGGTGCTGCCCTGTGGGTTTCCGAGACTGTCACTCATTATGGGTGTAGAACATCTCATCTTTTTTCCCACAGAACCGTGGAGGTTCTCACCTATTCTTGCAGGTAGCAGCCCAACATGCAATCACTGGTGAATAAATACCTTTATAAGAATAGTTAACAAATTAGACCACAAATAAAGGTGACTTCTCTCCCTCAACCCACACCCCACCCCTCCCCCTCTATGCATTGTACTGAGCATGCTTGTTGCCCAGAAGGTACGATGACCACCAGTCAAGTTTGGTGCCATTGTTTGATTACTGTCAAGAAGACAGCAGCTCTACCCACTGGAGCAGTGATTCTCCACCTTCCTAATGCCACAGCCCTTTAATACAGTTCCTTGTGTTGTGGTGACCCACCCACCACCCTAAAATTATTTTTGTTGCTACTTCATAACTGTCGTTTTGCTACTGTTATGAATTGGGCGATGCCTATGAAAGGGTCACATGACCCCAAAGGAGTTGCAACCCATACGTTAAGAACTGTTGTACTAGCACTGTCCAACGGTTAAAAAGGAAATCAACTCCTTGATGTTATTATGAAACTATCTTTCATCTTATGGACTCTGAGAAGGTCTTTGGGACCCCAAGGGTACCTGGACATGACTGTGAACCGCTGCTCTAGGCAAGCGCTCTCACAGGCAGACAGTGTGAGGAAGCTTGACGGGGGACCGCTTGTACTCAGAGGCAAGAAACAGCAGCTTTCCCTCCTTGCTCGGGAGTTCATGATTCACACAGTGACCCTTCTAACACATGGGGACTCCTCTTCCGACCATATAACTAAAGTCAAGAATTGCAAGTAAGTCAGTGCATTTCAAGTTAGAGAGTGCTTCCAAAGGTCCTCACAACAGTCCTCACAACTGCCCATCAATGAAATGTAGACACACTTGCCTACTAACTCAAAGGGTGGTGGCACAAACCTACCCAGTGATGCCTTGGAAGAGTGACCTGGTGATCTGTTTTTTAAAAAAATTACAGGTATGACCGTCCCATGGAGCACTGTTCTACTCTGAAGCACAGAGGAGCTAGTGACTCAGTGACAGTGGGTTTGGACATTTATTGCATCATATACTGAGCTGTTTCAAAGCATTCAAACAACTTCTTGAGGCACAGGGTGTCAGGTTGTCATTTAGCTGAGCTCTTTGGAAAATGGTATAAACCTCACGGGTTAAGCCATCGCACTTGAGTCGGAGGACCTGAGAGGTACAGATAAGAGGCTGCTAAGGATCGAGACTCGTGCTGTCTCTAGTTCAAGCTGTCAGTGGTTGAATCAGATTGAGATAGGGAGAGGGAGGTGGTGTGGCAGGAAGAGCTAGAAGAGTGTATCTATCGTGCAGGCATGTTTTGTACATGTATCCTGGCTGTGAATCACCTTGATAATATGCCTTCAAAATCAGGGCTGTCCATTCATATTTAGAAAATCAGCAACGTTCAGACAGCAAGGACGAGGAGAATAAAGTCAAGTGTCATTTCTGGAGAAGGAATTTCCAGGCTACAGCCGTTATGCATTGACCTTGAGAGCAGGGCTGCGGCTAAGCCTGTCCACTGAAGGAAGATTAAAACCTTTAAGGGAGCAGCCAAGATAGGAGCAGGGCTGATGAACCAAGCACTGCCTTCACCTCCTTCCCCGCACAGACACAGAACCCCAACTGCAGTGGCATAGAAGTGAAAGCTTCATGTCCTCCGGGTGAAACCCACCCACGGGTAAGAAAAAGCTCTGAGTCCCTCCCTCCAAAGGGGTCTGTTCTCTGGCTCAGATCTGTCTCACCACTCAGAGACTCCTGAAACAACCTTCTGACTTCCTCCCAGCACCCCCTCAGTCCTGCTGTGATCTCTCTAAAGTAAGGTTCTGACCAGTGACTTCTCTGCTAGGCATTGTCTGTATTGGAATTAGCACTAGAATACTTCAGATCCAAGACCAAGGGCTGAAGCCAGGCTCAGCGCACTGTGACATGAGGTGCCTCTATTTCCTTATTAATCTAATGGGAATCATCCTATTTATCGTTTCGGGTGGCAAAGCTGAAAGCAGTTACCACACAAGAATCATTTGGAAGAGAATCTCCTCTGTAGAAAACATACCCTTACTCTAAGGAGTGCCAAACGAAGCTCAGCTGCTCATCTTGAGGGGTGCCTGGGAAGAAAAGCTCATGATCTATTGATGTATCAACCTTTGAGAACTTTATGGAGCATAGGTCTGCTCTGACATATAAGGGATCACCATGGGAGTCAGGGCAGACGTCACAGTAACTGCTATTATTACCATTATTAAAGGCTAATTTCTGCAGAATGGTATTTTAGACCACCTGTGTGCTGACCACCCACCTACCCGGCCACTCTCTCTCCACTTCCTGCTTGGAACCTCTGTGCACTCCCTAGTTCTGACCACCCACACACCATGGTGCTTCTTGCCATCTGTTTATGCTGGACTTCCAGCCCACATCCCGCTCTCTTCCCCTAGATTCCCTGAAGACATGCCTCCTTACCCTCCTCACGGTGCCCAGCTTTCCACTTTTGAGGTGGGCTAAGAAGATTCCTCTGTCATTTCGACCATGTCAGCCTACATATTTCTCTATCACTGCCCTAATCATGTAACACTGGGATTGTCTGTCATCTCCACTGGACACATACTGTGCTATATTTGATGTCAGCCCCTTCATCATCTGTGTGTCACTAATGGCTAGTCCAGGGTCTGAAAGTATAAGTTATCAACAACTCTGTTTGTTGAATGGCTATTTGATCTTTCTTTTAAAAAATGTAGCAGGACATTTCATGTTCTAAGCTCTCAGAAGAAAGTCAAAGACTCAGAGAAGAAACAAATCTACAGGGCTACTCACCTTCAAAAGTCATGGCCTCATCTACCTTGACACCAGAAGAACCAGAGGGTGCCCAGCTACCACGATGGACTATTTTGATCAGGCCCATAATGAACTCTCACACAATGGGAGAAAAACAGAGAACCCAAATCCTGAAGAAGTCTAGGCTATAAGACCAGGTCTCCCTGAGACTAGCACTCTAAGTCAGTCCTCGAACCTTGAACTGAAATGGCTACAACATACAAAAGATTTTGGTCAACAAAACGATCAAAAAACAAAGTTGTTGTTTCTCAGCACATCTTCCATCTGGGTCCATACACTTCCAAAGGCAGTGTTTTTATCTCGCTTCCCAAAAAACTTCTACCCTCTTTAATTTACACCACATCCAAACAGCAGCTCTGGCATTCTTGGCTATGCACATTGTTATTGTTATTTGGGAACAAACAAAAAAAAGGCTGAAGGGAAAAGATAAAGGCTGTAGAATAGATGAAGTAGGGTTTCCCTATGAAATTTTTGACAAGAAGGCTTCTGAAGAATGAACAGGTGCACCGTAGTGACAGAGAAAAATTGTCAGCTTAAGTTTCCTGGCCTTTTTCTCCCCACACAGTTTTCACTTTCCAGAACATTTATTCCCAATTAGCCCTATGGTCACTCTGTGTCCCCTGAGAAAATATATCAAGATGGTCCCCTTGGCAGCCAAAGAAACTTGGCCATTTATGCCTCTCAGCCTTGTATTGGCGTGGGACATCTTCCTGGAAGCCACTGTTTAGATTGGACCTCTATTTGGAAGGTGCTTTAAGCAGACTAAGACAAGTGTATCTCTGAGAGAACTTGTCTGCAGTCTCCCACCAATCACAGAAGCATGCTTAAACGCATTTTGTCTGAGATAAATCTGAGCTGGAATCATAGTTGATTTACCCTAGCGTGCTGGCCATTCACACCTCTTCCCCTACCATCTATTCTATAAGCAAGGACTCCTTGTGGCTATGCACTAGGCCGTTCACCATGAAGTCCGTCTTTGGAATTCACTGGCTGCTCTTTAGGAGAAAGAAGCCTGCGGTTCTTGTAAAGATCTACCGTCTTGGAAACTCATAGAGGCAGTTCTACTCTCTTCTATCGGCTCACCGGGAGTTAGAAAATAATTCAGCCATAGTCAGTATGTTCCATATGCTGCCCCAAATTTAAGTTGACTTTGTCTGAAATGAAATATGCAGATCCTTCTTCTCCACACTAAGCCTTTGTCTGCTACCCAAGACGAGACGTGGCCTTGCTCTGTGTGTGGAATGCATTGAGCTCCTCTCCATAAGGTCAGTACTTCAAACACACTGGCTCGCTCCGTGGGTCAAAGGCAGGACTCTCCACTCCCACAAGGAATTACAGTCTCAGAAACCGACAGGGCCGGTTCCACCTTGTCCTACAGGGGCACTGTGAGTCAGAATGGACTCAGTGGCGGCGAGGGTGTGCTTCGATTTTGAGACTGTGTGTTTCCATGGGACTGATAGTAGAGGCTCTCGCTAGCAAATGACAATTTATATGTATGGTGTACATATATTTCGTGGTTCCAGGAAATAATTCTCTGTGCCTCCAAAGTAATTCAAGTTGCTTTTCAGTACTACATTCCAAGTGGAAGTGTTTACAACTGCAACACTTTTCTAAAAACAAGGTCTGAGTATGACTCAGTCTAAAAGAGCAGGAGTTTGGGGGGAAACACAAGAGGGAGCTAGAGGGCAGCCAAGAAGGAGACATAGGCACTCGCATCCCTTTCAGAATTGGGGGGCAAGGAAGTTGGTGACTACTCAGGGATGTTCAGCTAGGAGGGACCTCCAGCAAAGCTGGGGTGTGAAGTGTTTACATACCGGGCTACTAGCTGCAAGGCGAGCAGTTTGAAACCACCAGATGCTGGGTGAGTCTGTGGGAGAAAGAGGGGCTTTCTACTCAACTCCAGAGCTATAATTTGGAAACCCAGAGGGCTCAATCCGCTCTGTCCTATAGGGTCACTATAAGCTGGGATAGATTCCATAGCAGTGAGTTTGGGTTTTGCTTTTAGCTGTGCTCTCAATTTGGGGGGCTTAAGACCAAGATCTTTGGCGAGTTCGCTGGTCCTTACCTGGCCAACTTCACAGCATAGAAACTCTGGGCCCATGAGGCATTTCTCTAAACAGTTCAGCATTTCCCGGCCTCCAAGCTCCCCAAAGAAATATGTGGCATATATCTGTTTTGATGAAATGAGCTGTGAATAACTAGGCAGGTGCGCTTGTGCTGAGGAGGGTGGAGGAGAGTTCAGCACCTGCCAGGCACAACCCTGATACTTGGGTGCCATTTTGTATAAAGCACCGGATGATTTTGGTTTGAAAAACTAAGTTAAAGATAGATCTTCTTATCTCCATGGTTGAGGTAAGTACAGGGTGCTATAGAAGAGGGTGTCCCAACCACATCCTGGCTGTTATTCCTACCTATATGTAAATGATCTGAAATCATACCTCCAAATAAAGTTCTCCAGATCTGTATGTGCCTTCTGAGACTCTTCCTATTGGAAGTTCCGCAAGGCCCCTGACTCTACCAGTCTCCCAAGTCTTACTCCTACATCCCTCTTCTGTGATCCTACATTACTACTGTGATCCTAGATTCTCCTATTTACCCCCTCCCATGAAACCCCATTTTACTTGCTCAATATCACCGACCCCTCCTTCTTTCCCAATCCTATCACCATTGCCTTCAATGGCTCACCACTGGATCTCTTCAGCAGTTGGCAAAAGAAGGATCTTCCAGTCACCAAGTGATGGCTTTTTAATCTGATCTCCACATGACTGTCAACACTTACTCAAAATCCATAAATCATCCCTACCCTCTAGGGCCTCTAAGCCCCCAAATCCCTAGCATCATAGGCAAAGACCATCACAACAAAATCCCATTGCTTCTCTAGGATCATCTCTTGACACTGCTTTCAACAACAAGCATTTACTAAAAATATGACATGTGTCAGCCCTTGGCTAAACAGGAGTGAAAATTGTGAGCCAAACGGTGCTTGTATCATAGTACCTACACTCAAGAGTCAGATCTTCATGGTACAGTTTGTGTTTGCAAACCGATTGGCAATCCCCACCTTGACTGGGTCTGCTTTCTTGGACTCTGCTCAGCATATATATTGAATAAAAATGGTGAAAAGACAAAAAAGAAAAAAGATAGATCTTCTTAAAATGTAGGTGTAGAATCCAACTTAAAAGCACCCAGAACACCCCCCACCCACCCACCCACACACACACACACACACATCCATGTCGAGGCATGTTCACCATGTTGGAGATCTCTGATTCTGACCATGAAGCCACCTGAGAGGATTGAGCAGAACGGGTCCCTGTGGGTTTGCAAGGCTGTGAAGCTTTAGGGGGAAGAAGGTCCCAGCTCTCGCTTATGGAGCAGCTGGTGGTTTTCATCTGTTGACCTGGCGATTAACAAGCCAGCTGGTAATCTGCTCTCCCCCCAGGGCTCTGAGGTGGCTACCAGAAAGGATCCAAATAAAATCCAAATCTGCATTGTAGGGTCCAGAATCATGCATCCCTTTCTAGCTCTTCCAAATTCTGCATTGAATTGACTCTACCAAGCTTTTGCCAGAGACAGTGAGTAAGAAATAACCAACCAGACCCAG
This sequence comes from Nesogale talazaci, assembly GCA_004026705.1. Lineage (NCBI taxonomy): Eukaryota > Metazoa > Chordata > Mammalia > Afrosoricida > Tenrecidae > Nesogale > Nesogale talazaci. The sequence continues at coordinate 33,981 of PVJH01016242.1, forward strand.
AGCTCTGCTGTCAGTTCTGACACATCAACCCTCCAGGGCAGAACTGAGCTGCCATGTGGGGTTTCGGAGGCTGTAACTCACGCGACTGCCACATCGTCCTCCCACCGGGCAGCTGGTGTTCAAAGCGGCAGCCCCTTTGGGCAGCAGCCGAGGGTTTCATGCAGGAACAAAGAAGCAGAAATTCTCCCTGAGATGCAAGAGCAAGCCAGAGAGGCAACTGGGATGCAGAGGTATTTAAAACCAAACAAAACCAGAAGCAAGTTACTGCCTGCTTCAAAGCAGAAGGCTGAAATTCCGTCTCTACATTATTAATATCGGTCCTCGGCAGTGAGAAACAACTCGGGTGTTATTTCCCCCCTGGGGCCTCTAAACCACTGCTGTTTCCTAATAAATTGAGGGCGGCACTGTTCTGGCTATGCTACGGGATCATCTGACACACAGGCTGCTATTATGAGCCTGCCGTAATGTCAGCATGGGGACCCAGGGACCCCAGACCTCAATCCTATACTTGTGAACTTGCACCTTATTCTGGTGGGTTAGGGTTTTTGGGTTTTTTTTTTTTTTTGCTTTGTTTTCTCTAACCTCAACAACAATTATATTTAGTCTCATTCCCCAAAAGAGTCTGAGGTGAGATCAGGCTTGTAAAACCAATTCACCATGGCATCTCTCAGGGCTCCAAGATGTCTCTGAACACCAGCCACTCCTCATGGACACAGCCCAGGACTGGGGACACTGACGAAGAAGCTCAGGAACAAGTGTTTCCTCCATGGCAGGAAAGCCTCAGCTGCTGAATGTCAATTGCCCAGATTCAGTAGCCCCTAATACTACTGGTGCCCAGAAGGCTCCAGTAGGAGTTGCTTAAACCACCACTAGAATTGAGGCTCTGGTCAATTTTTGCAAGTTGGGCCCCTAATGACAAAGCCTACAGTTCAAAACCCCTGTCCTTGGGACAAAGATGGGGTTTTCTACTCCCTATGAAGAGTTAGTCTCTGAAACTCGCAGGAGTAGTTCTACCTTGTCCCCAAGGCTTGCTCTGAGTCTGCACCCACTTGATGCCCGTGGGTTTGGCTTGAGTTTGGTGTGAGACTGGAGGCTGAGGCTGCATCTGAGTCACAGAGGACGCTCAGTATGGTGCATGGAAAGCCCTTAGCGCGCCAGCCCCTAGGGTGTGAGGCCGAGTCACGAGGAAGCCCATGTTTCCCAGAGTAGCACGGTGATCCAGTGAGTTTCTGGAAGATCACCGGGCCTTTCTTCTGAGAAGTCTCCCCGTGGGCTCGGATTTCCCAGCGTCCGGTCAGCAGCCCGACTCATTAACTTTGTGTGCACCACCCAGGCCTAGCCAGCATCAGCCCCTCCACGTCCCCTACTCACAGATGTCCAAAGGACCAGGACCCACCTATTTCCTCGCCCAAGGAGGAGTTCAGGATGGCCCCCGCGGACATGACCACAGCACAGGTCCGCAGGCCGCGGGGGTACAGCTGGCTCAGGGGCACGGCTGGTACCAGCTTCTCCCAGCCCAGTGCCGAGAAAGGAGCCTCCTTGCCGTCCAGCGTCCGCACGCGCACCCGGCGCCGCAGCTCACACAGCAGCTGCCGCCCGCTCAGCCTCGCCTCCCGCCTGCTTCCTCGGAAGCGCACGCCATGCTTGTTGGTGTGGAGGTAATCTCGCATGGCCTTCTGCAGGCGCGGGGTCAGCATCTTAGAGGAGAGGTTGCCCTTCCAGAGCCGGTAAAGAAGCGCCCTGGATATGCTGGAATACAGCTTGTCCCAGTCCTCGAACTCCTGACCCTTTGACTGTTGTTTCAAGTGCCTTCTCTTCATCCGTCTCCTCGGAGCGTGCTGCGTGGATAAAGGCCCTTCCCCCGGGTGTTGCTCCCGGGAACCAGTGAATGGCAACATCGCCCGAGAGTGGCTGGGAACCTCTGACTGATCAGCAGCGAAAACGTCGTCCTCAAGCCCCTGGTAGATAGCACTTTGGGATTTTCTCCCCATCTGGGAGGCGAAATACTCCTCTTCATTTTCCATTGTGTCTCTCTGGGGGACCCATCTCTGCAGGTGGCTGGACCCCACGTTCCAGGGGTCTGCCAGGTCTCCGTCGTCCCGCAGCCCCTTGTCCAGGCCGTCGGCAAAGGCGGCTTCGTGGATGGCACCCATGATGGCCCTCCGCTTCCCCTGGAAGGGCAGCAGCCTCCGGGTCTCCAGGAAGGGGAAGGAACTGGGTGCTGGCTCCGCTGGGTTGCTGTCGGCGAAGTAGATGAATAGCACCAGAAAGAGGAGTCCCCAAGCGAATATTCCAAAGAGCATGAGCTGTTTCCATTGTTTCAAGTTTGGTTTCATGGCAGGTGCCTGGGTAGCGCCTTGGTGACGGAGCGGGCCGAGAGAGGTGAGATGAACCTGCAAAAATAACCAGGTGCTGCTATTAGCGAACACGGGCATGGTGCAGAGCAGGGCTGCGCAATATGTGACTGCATCAAATGCAGTATGGGGAGATCGCATGGCTTTAAGCCTATCATCAATCCCGTCCTTTCACTGATATACAGCGCAGCCAATCAGATGCCATCTTAGGTGTCACACACATGTGCAAACAAATGCGCTATGCGCAGCAAAAACGGGCAAGCTAAGTCAAACGCATTCAAGACTTTTCTTTGCTCCAGCCAATGGTTGCGTTCATATGCTATCCTTTCCGGGAAGATGCTGAGTTTGATTCACCTGCATCAAAAATTGCAACACTGTTTCACCCAAACTCTTCAGGACTGGAAGAGGAGATTGTGACACTATAATCTGATGTTTGGCTGAAGTTCAGAGCACATGAACAGTTCTGGAATTTACTCCAGAGGAAAAGTACCCAACATGAAAAATGTGCTACCTCCTTGACTGCATTATTTGCCTCTACTTACTTATGTGAGTCAGCCTTTTCCCACATAAAGATCATTCAGTCCAAGCACCATTCCCCCATGACTGATGATCATTTGGAATTGTGTTTTGAGGCTAGCTATCAGCAGCTACTGTCCAAACTATACATCCCTATACATCCTTCATTCCATTCAGTGCAAGTCATCAGAGTAAACTCAAGTAATGACAAAAAATGTATATATTTAATTGTCTTGTGCAAAATGGACTCATGTAGTCATGCAGGCTATATAAACATACATTATACCTTCAGAGTTCTTGGTGCATTTATGAATAAATGAAGCAAATAAATACATAGGTTTTTCATTTTTGTAGTTGGTAGATCATTTTGACTTGATCATTTTATAAGTAGCTCACATGTTGAAAAAGTGTGAGCACCCCTCGTTTAGAGGGCGATACATTTGAAGCAGTGCTTTTTAAAAAAATATTAGAGGGTGGGGACTAGAAAGGACTTAGACAGCAGACTTATCTGGAAAGCTCTGGTCACAGTGCTCGGTCAGAGCACAGCACAGAATAGCAGCATCTCAGCTTCTCACCCAACAGTCTGACAGAGAGAGTCAGCGTGGATGTGTCTATGATTTGATTAAAAAAAACAAACAAAAAACCTGTCCAGGTGATCCATTTACATGTCTCCTTCCCCATATCAATGTGGGGTCTTCAGGGCCCATTCTAACAACCTCCTCCACGATCTGGGTTTATAGAACAGCAGTTGGTAGAAAAAGGCTGGAGAGATAAGCACGGTGTGCTCTCACCTTTCTACTTAGCAGACCGCCAAAGGCTCAACACTCATATATTTTACATCAGCAACCATCTCTGATTCTTCATGGTCTCTTCTGGGTCCAGCAGGCCGCCTGCAACACACCAGAAGTTCTTAGGAAGCAATACTGAACAAATCAACACGTGAGGTGCTAAGTCTAGCAGGGTACAGTGATGGCAGAGTGTTTACCACTTCCACAAGGCCCCCACAGAATGCCCCCCGCTTCACTCTTACCACAAACCTGCAGAGTAAGAGGGAATTCTGTTGAAACTGCACAGAAAAGAGAGAGCCTGCTGATGCTGGATGAGACTCCAACAGAGAGAGGGTGAGGGGGGGAAAAAAGGAGAAGGAGATGAAAAGTACAAGAAACATAAGAGAGGGAACAAATCTCTGCTCTGTGTAATATTGCAACCCATGTTTACTGCCTTGAGGACAGGTCCGTGCTTGGCTCGAATCTAAGGGAAACATTAAACATTGAGACGAAAGGTTTCTAGCCATCAGAAAGCATAAAGCGAAGCCCCAGAAAGGGCAAAACAGAAGGTATGTTTGCGGGATAATACTTGAGCAGCTGGAGCTCACAACTGACCACAAACATTTGTGGAATGAATGACTGCGAGCCCGTGAGCCTATGTGTTGGGGGCAGAGTGATGTGCCAGTCATGCGCGACGAGTGTGTGTGTGTGTTTTGGTAGTGGTATTGGAAGATGGAAAAACATCGGGGAGAACCTTAACTACAAACTTAATTTTTTCAACTCTGTGGGATGCTGACTGCCAGATTGAGTGTACAGGCCAGAGACTGTATGAGAGATGGAATGGCTTTGTGGGGGTTGGGGGCAGTAAGACAAGGGCAAGGGAGAAGGGTCTGAAGGCACCGAGGTAGTCACAGAGGCAGCAGTCCGTTTGAGAAGGAGAAGAAGCTCACAAATGGGAATCATGATATCTCCGACTACATCCCACTTTTCCCCCCGGAACAAAAAACACCACCACCCAAACAAACCAAACCCAAACTGGCTCACATCATTTTTTGACCCATAGTGACCCTACTGGCCAGGGGAGGACAGCTCCTGTGAGATTCCCAGACTAACTTTTTGTGGGAGTAAAAGGCCTTGTCTTTCTCCTGCAGAGCAGAGCAGCTGATGGTGTTACATTGCCGACCTTGCAGTCAGCGGGTCAATGCATAGCCACTCCACCGCCAGGGCTCCATTGCAGCCGGATACAATGGCAACGCACTTACCCGATGGAATATTACGCAGCCATAAAGAGACATGAAGTCTTGGTAAACATGAAGGCATGGGCAGACATTAAGAGCACTATGCTGAGTGATGGCAGTCAGAAAGAAAAAAAACGAGTAGCATTTGATTCCATTTTAAGTAAAGCATCTAGGATAGGCAAACACATGGAGGTCAAAGTTCATGTAGTTATCAGTAGTGAGGTGCAGGAGTACAAGAGGGATTACTGATCAGGTGGCCCTGTGTTTCTGTTAATGATGATGAAAAAAAATCCAAATGGTGAGTGGTGATGGGAACACATGCTTTAATTATACATGCAAAAAAATTGAGAAGACAATTACACATGCCCAGAAATGTGGGGCTCCAACAACCATTGCCATTGAAAAATGAGTGACAAAAAAACTCCACAAAGGTATGTGAGGTGGGACTAAAAGGGAACAGTCAGTCTTTGTACTCAAAACAGATAAACTGAAAAGAACTTAACTCTGAATTGTTGCTGCCTAGGTTGATATTATTCCTTAGGAAATGATATACTGTCTTTGGTAGAAAAATAGAAACACCAAAGTAAGAAAATCAAAATCAGCATTTCTTTGGTGACTAACAGATTAGAAACTCCAACCCCAACCCATTGGTGAATTCATTTCTATATATATATATATATGGAAATACATATGTATATAAATATATTTTCCCCAGATGCAAGATGCCTTATCTTTCTCCCAGAAAGTGACTAATGGGTTTGAACCATCGATCTTTTGGTTAATTTAACAACAGGACTCTTCAGCAGATTAAAATGGACACACATTCTTTGATTCTCTGCCATTAAGAGGTAGTCCTGTTCCTCTTCCATGTGAGTAAAGGAAGGCTGTGTGTGACTGCTTTGGTAAGAAAATAGAGCAAAAAGTACACTAGTTCCATTATCTGGCCCCTTTTAAGACTCATGGATTTCCCTTCCTCCTGGTTAGGATGTTTTCTCTGGAAAACAGCCACCAACTAAACTTTCTCCCTATCCTAAGTCTACCATAGCATGAAGAAGCTGAATCTAGCCATGCTGAAAGGCCATGGGGAGTGGAGAGTGGGTAGAGAGTTGCCAAGCCAGCCCCGAGTCCATCTGTACCAGCCCTGGCACTGGACGTGAACACTGAAGATGCCGACGAGGATGTCCACTCCAGTTGAGCAGTCAAATGACTCCAGCCACAGCCGACCTTTGACTGCTGTGCCAAGAAAGCCCCTCAGTGAGAACTCACAGGAGCCCAGTTAATGCGCAGAACCTGAGAGAAGATAAGTTGCTGCTTTAAGACCCTACATTTTCAGGTGGTTTGTGACACTAGAATAGGTCATTGTAACAGGCACTAATAGAAATGCCAAATATAGATAGGAGCAAGAAACATAGGGAATCCAGGATAAATGATCCCTTCAGGATCACTAGTGAAAGTAGAGAGGTCTGAAGGTAGAGGGAAGGTGAGGTAGAAAAGGGGAACCAATTATAAGGATGTATATATGACCTTTTCCCTAGGAGATGGACAACAGAGAGTTGGGTGAAGGGAGACATTGGACAGTGTAAAACATGAAAAAGTAATAATAAATTATTAAGTATAAAGATAAGTATTTATTATCAAGGGTTCATGAGGGAGGAGGGAGTGGGAAAGGAAGGGAAAAATGAGGAGCTAATACCAAGGGTTGAAAGCAAATGTCTTGAGAATGATGAGGGCGACACATGTACAAATGTGCCCGACAAACAACGCATGGGTATATGGATTGTGGTAGGAGTTGCATGAGCCCTCAATAAAATGATTTAACTAATAAAAAAAGAAGAGATGCCAAAAAAGGAAAACTAAAATGTTCTCAGCAATTGTAGCGTTTTGGGGTTAATGGTTTAGCTTCTGTGGAATTCTATCAAAAACCAACACAGATTAAATATGTGAAAGTCAATCACAAAGTATTGCTACTTGGGTTCCAGTTGATACATGCAAGCGTTTATCCAACATAATGTGTAACCATGGCTGCGGATAAGTTCTCTCAATAATGCTCCTGTCTTTAACTTGCTAGGGCGCCTTGGGAAAATATTTCGTATTTACAGAGGTGTGGGAGGGATAATTTTGAAATTAAGATTAATAACAGAATTTTAACAAATCACAAGTAGACCTTTTCTCAAAATTTTGAAGAATTTTAATACTCTTAAAGGAAACAGGTGTTTTTAAGTGGACCAAGCCCTTTCAGGAAGGTTGGGACGACTTCAAAGATGAGCCATGACAAAGAGAATGGTTGACTTCAATGAAAGGAATGGTGGAAGGAGTCGATAGACTTCCCATTAAGGAGAGAACTACTGGCATTCGTTAGAGCTACTGGAAGCCTGAGATAACTACTGAAATGGTTCTGCATTTTCAACTTTCAGCTAACATCCTGGCCTCCATAAGCTTGGGCCTTGGGAATGTCAAAAGTGCTGGGCAAAAATAAAACCCATCAAAGAGCTAACCTTAACATCAATCTTTGAAGCAAGATCAAAGCAAAGGAAAAACATTTTTATGGAACGAATTACAACTGGTGCTGTGTCTTGGATTTACCAATATCACCTGGAGACAAAAGTTCAATCTAAAATCTTGCTTTGGAAAGGATCTGATGGGCTGGTTCCATTCAAGGCAGAGAGCTCAGCCCAGAAGAGATGGCATTGCTTCAGGAGATTCCCAAGGAATTATCTTGGTATATTTTCTCGAAGAACACTGGGCAATCATGAGGATTTGTTAAGAGTACATTTTACGAAAACTGAATACTACATTGTGAGAAAAAAGACCAAGAAAATTGAACGAAGCAATCTGTTTCCATCACAATAAAACACCTGACTGCTGCTTCAAGGGCAGCAAGATCTTTCCTCTGGAACTGCTTCACAGCCCGAGACTTGCCCCTTCCCTTCTTTTTATCCCCCAAACTCAAGCAACAGCTTTGTGGAACAAAATTTGTGTCCCTCGAGAAAAGTCCCAGGTGCTATTTCATAAATGTGGTAGAACTGAAGAACAGCTAATTTTCAAGGAAATGAGTAGAAAGAGGGAGACCTCTACCTTCACCCATGTATAAACCTCAATGGAGGCTATGATGAGAAATGATAGCTTCATATTTTGATACTTAAGCTTAAGGAGAGTTTCTATGATTTTGTAGCAGTACTTTTAGACTTATTGTGGCACAGGAAATTGTATTCTAGCCTTTGATACCCCCAGCACAACACCTGGCTGAGCAGGACTCAGAGGTGGGGATTGGTCATTTTTGCCATCCTCCTAGGTATAAGATGAGCCAGTGCAGAAGCAGGAAGGAGAACCTCATGACCTTCGAAACTGCTATTGCCAGGAGTGAAGTGGATCCTTTGGAGAGTCTTTAGTGGATATCCTCCTTCAGGAGACAAAGCTGTGTGACCAGAGACTGTGAAGGACAAGGGAGAAGTAGTAGAAAAACTGTTGCAGCAGAGAAGATGCCCACAAGAGCACAGAATGGCAGGCTTCTTGGCTCACAGAGCAAGCAAAGCCAAATATCTTTGGACAAGAGAGTCTCTGGAAGAAGAGGCTACCTCCAGGTACTCAATATAAGGAGCGCAGTTTGCTAAACCATGGATTAGAGTCCAGCCCCTTCAGACCGAGACTTAGGGTGAGTGGTGTGCCCTGTGGGCATTTATTAGGAGCTCTAATGGAGCTTTGTATCACTTACCGGAGGAGGGCAGAGGCCAAGAAGCGATGCGGCTGAAGGAGCAGGGGAGGGGGCATGTCTGGGGACACAGCTGTACTGGTCCTGACCAGGGAATTGTTTTTCTCATCCTGAATTATAACTTTTCACTTCCCTAATAAGCCCATGATCATGAATATTATGTGTGAGTTCTGGGTAGTTATTACAATGAATTATCTAACCCATTAGAGGTCTCTAAGAGAGGTGGTTGCTATCAGAATAGAACAAATAACGGTGGAACTATTTCTAACCTCTAACTCAGAGGAATTAGCCTAGGTCAGATGTGGAATTGGGTTCTCCTTCCCCTTTGAGAAGCCAGAGGAGGTTATGCACTTAGCATCATACATGTTATAGTTTCTGAGAAAGTTTTTTCTTGACCGTTATTAAAAAATAAATGATGTGATGTGGCCCCTGACCTGCTCTCACATCACAAGGGGAAAGGAAAATCATCCTCTGATGCCAAAGGCTGATTGGTATGAGGCCAAGGTCAGACCTCTCCCCCACTCACCCCTCCAACCTTTCTTAACAATTATGACACCAGCCATGTCTGTCTGTCTATCTGTCTGTCTGTCTGTGGGTCTGTGTTTGTCTCAGCCCCCATCTCTCTTACACACACCACTCCTCAGCCGTGTTCTGTAATTTGTTGCAATAGCCTCACAGAAATAGATGACACTCATAATCATGAATTTTAGTAAAGAATTTAACAGGTTTTAATTTTTCAAAGCACAGCTTATACTTAGAGGAGCAGGTGAGCAGGTAGGCAGGCCACTCTTTGGTCTTTGGCCTCTCAGCTGCCTGGCTTGTCGACCTCTGGCCTGCTCATGTAAGGTTAAGAAAATCTCTTGCCAGGGCCCTGGTGGCTTGGCTGTATGAGCTAGGCTGCTACCAGGAAGGTCTGCAGTTCAAAACCACTAGCCACTCCATGGGAGAAAGACAGGGCTTTCTATTTCTGTGAAAAGTCTCAGACACGCACCGGGCACAGTTCTACCCTGTGCTATAGTCCCTACGAGTACTCATCAGCTTGATGGCAGTGAGTGGGAAGTGAGTTTGCAGGCTTCCAATAAAGGTGCCAGCGAGGTTTAGCTCCAGGGGTCCACACAACTAGGTCCTCCAGTTCAGTGCCCGAAGGCATCTCACTCTCACTGAAAAAGTCAGCTTCTTGCCTTTAGGCACAGAGTTTTACGATATTCATGAATGGGGAAGTCCACTGTTTGTGGGTTCATGGTTCTGCTGCTGTTCTGCCACTCCTCTGATGTTACAGCAGTCTCCCTAGATCCAGGAGATTCAGTGCACAGGAAGCATGTGCTCCAATCCTGGTTCTCCCTCCTTCTGAGATGTTTCCTTTTATACCCAGCTGGATGGCAATCACCATGAACTCTACTGAAACAATCACACAATCCTGTCAGTGTCTGCCACCATCACCTTCTCTTACCCAGATCCATCGGGAAAGGTGTTTTTTGGGGAGTTACAAAGAGTATGACTAGAAAATCCCGATTTACTACTTTCACTGCACTGCAACGTTGCATTCACATTGAGGCAAGACTATAGATTTCATATGCTCATAAATATACGGAACATGCCTTCACCAAGCCAGAAGCATTCAACACAAATAAATACATATTTAAAAGCAGAGGAGAAATTCATCTATTTAGCACTTGTCCTCGGTGGTTTCACTGGTCTTCCCAGCACCTAATAGCATAGAAAGCATCAGCATATACATTTCAAAGATGAGGAAGAGAATCTCAGAGAGGTTAAGTAATTTTCCCAAAGATGCACAGTTACTACATGGCAAAAACCGTACACAAATCCAGCTGCTTGAATTCAGGGCTCACATTTGTAGGCTGAAATTGAGATTCTATCTGATCTTTCCAAAGATTTATTTTCTAATTCCATCTGATGTTTCCAACCAGGGCTTCATTAACTAAATTAATCTTCTCAAACAATCTGTGATGAGAGATCACTTCCCAGCCCACAATTTTTCAGATAACTAACTTTTGAATCGCCATGCTTAAATGTCGTGATAGTGCCGAAGAGTGAAAGTTTCTGAATGCTCATGCTCAGATCCGGACTGATGTCATCAGGAAGTGGTAATAAACAGATTAGGAGTGTACACACACACACACACACACAGAGCTGTGGCTGTTGTCATTGTTAGCTGCATGGTCAGGCTCTCAACTCATGACAAAATATTTCCCAGACCTCTTCAGGATCAGTTTTGAACAGGAATCATTGTGACCCTTCTGGGTATCATTAACTGATTTTTAGAAGTGGAGTTTTCTACCTAGTCTTAGTCTGGAAACTTCGCTAAGACCCCTTCAGCATCGTGGCCACAAAGTCCTCTGTGGACAGCAGGTCCAGGACATGGATAAGAATTCAGCCACTGCCCCACCAAGGTCTCCATCCATTGGGTCACACTGAAAAACAAATATTCTGTCATCAAATCTATTCTAACACATAGCAAACTTGTAGGCAGTTTCTGTGGCATTAAATCTTTACACAACCATCAAATCTTCACAGGAGCTGACAGACGCAATCGTTCACAAGCAGCCCAAGGCTTAGGGGATAGCACCACCAGGACTCCAAACAAACTACCTGCCCCCTTAGAGATGGTGTTTCTTACAACTTTCCTCTAGTTCTTCAATGCTTCCTCCCCCACTATCAGGATCCCAATTCTACCTTACACATCCGGCTAGACCCAAGGATGTACACTGGTACAGATAGGAACTGGAGACATGGGAAATCCAGGACAGATAATTCCTTCAGGACTGGTGAGAGTGGTGATGACGGCAAGGTGAAGGGAAGTTGGGGTAGAAAGAGGGAACCGATTACCAGGATCTACATATAACCTCCTCCCTGGGGTACGGACCACAGGGAAGTGGGTAAAGGGAGAGACTGGACAGAGTAAGATATGAAAAAAATATATAAATTATCAAGGGTTCATGAAGGAGGGTGAAGTGGGGGGGGGGTGAGGAGCTAATACCAAGGATCTACGTAGAAAGCAAATGTTTTGAGAATAAAGAGGGCAACAAATGTATAAATGTGCTTGACATACAATGGATGTATATATGGATTGTGCTAAGAGTTGTATGAGTTCCCAATAAAATGATTTTTCTTACAAAAAGAGAGAGGTTTCAGTACTCATCTTACAACTTAGAGGTTTTGAAAGCAATTCTAATATTTCAAAATTTCAAATCAAAATCAGAGATCCCCCTGTAATTATGCCACAATTTAAAAGGCTGTCTTTCTACTACTTCTGGCTGGAAGTCCTTAAACCCTGGTTCCGTGCACTGCACAAAATCTGAGTGGGCTCAACCTGGTGGATTACTAAGAATGAAAAACAGAACTCTCCTTATTTTCAGGCATTCGCTTGAGAGTGCATTTTCAAAAGAGTCAAAGGGCGAGGTGTGCAGAGCATGGAAGTAAGCGAAGCAAGGAACGGGAAGCCTTGATCTGACCGGGCAGAGCGAGACATCCCGCGGTCTCAGAGCTCAGAGCCGGGGGCCAGTTCCCGCCAGGCCAGGTGAACTAACCATTCCTTTACATCCTCGAAGTCAAGAAGCCACGGGGGCTCAAGCTGAGAAGGTGAACCTGCCTTCATTTCAAGCCCTACTAAATTTCATAGCAAGACTCTGAAAGCCAGACAAACAGACTTCACCATGCAGAACTGCCCAGTTCCACTTCGGAGAAGATGGGCAGCTTTCTTTTCATGGGGGGTGGGGCACTGTAGACATTAAAGGAAGGGGTGAAAAGAAAGCAGTTCCCGGGGCACAAAGCAAAGTAAAGAAAAGGGCTGGTCCGATCGAGGGGGCTGCCCTGAGGCCAGGACCCCAGTGACACATTTTCTTCTCTGCCAGGTGTACCCGGGAAGTAGAAAGAAGCATCTGTCTCTGTAAATTCCTCTGAGCCCCGGGAAAGGAATACATACCCAACGGAAGGAATTGTGATTTTTCATTAGGTGAGAATTATGTGGCTTCTCGTGCACAGTAATGATAGAGAGGAGTCGGATCACTGCCTCCACTCGTGATTAGACTTCAACTTGTAATAAACCAAAAGCCTTCATGGCAACCTCGGCCGCTGGAAACCGTCTGTTGCCAATTAAGGGAACAGTCTCGAACATGATTAAATCTCGAGGCAACAGCAAAGCCTCTGCCAAGAAAACGCTTAAAAAAATCATGGGAAGTATCGGGACCACCAGTCACCAGCAGGTTTCCACAACTCCAGCTTCGAGAGAGGCGGGGACGGTCTATGCAGCTGTGAGTCATCTGGTCCAAAGGGCAGGATAGCCTTCCAGAAGGAACACCTCAAGAGAGAAAACTAAGTCCTCTCCTCCCCCAAGACCGCCCCCACCCCCCAAGCTTAAACCACTTCCAAAGCCCACTGCTATCAAGCTGGCTCCGAGTCACAGGGACCCTGGAAGACAGAACAACACTGCCCAGTACAGTTTCTGAAGCAAAAAGCTAAGTCTCCCTCTGAGAACTCTGACCACTGACCTGAGGAGTCTTTGAGCCTTGGCACTGCTAGCATTCTTACCTCAGTGTGCCACACTCGCTGCTGCGTGCTCACCTTCATTCACTGGTGTGACATAAATAGCATCGAGAAGCTAGAAGAGCCCCATCTGGAAAATCACCTGTCCCCAGATACCCATGAAAATGTGGTCCCCATTCATCCATCATGTATGCTTTGCGGAGAGGTGGGTTTAAGGGACTGGAGCTAGGTTCTGCTTGAGGATTTTTGCCACATTTTCCCCGGGAAGAGCTCTGGAAGGATCTTTGTGTGGTTGTGGTCGTGGCTCTTTCCCTTCCCACAGCAACCCTAACATCGTTATCTACCTTTGCTCAGTCTTAAGTCCTGAATGGGCATTCTCTGCTAGTTTATGCTCCTCCTTCCATGCCTACCATTCTCCTTTTGCTTTGAATTGGAAATTGGGTGAAGATTCACTGAGCCGATCAGTTTCCCATTCAACAATTCAGACAGTGTTTCATGTCACTGACTGCACGCCTCCCAAGGTAACGCCACAGACCTGTCCTATTTCCCTTCCTCCTTCTTTCTAAACTCTTCTGAACTTTGCCCAGGAGTCCAGGTCCCCCTTTTGATCCATGGTGGAGTATTCTAAGATGCTCCTGTGCCTGTAAACTCTTGCTGTTGCCTTTCTAGACCTATCTGTTTGGGGGATGAAAATTGAGCTGGGGAAGAGAGCATTTCCAGATCCAAGCCATCACTAACCAGCCTTGGTCTCCCCCGGGTTACATTGGTCTCTGACCAAGTTAGCCTGGCCTTTTTTTATGGTTTTGAGTTTTTCTTCCATTCTCTATAAGGCTTTCTAGTGTGATCCTTTGTAGAGCAGTTGGCAGTGGTCGGTTTTAGAGCCATAGTTCCAGTCTCTGGATGGACTGAGCACTTAACTGGGGCAGTTGGGCTTGCTGACCCTTGGGCGTGAAGCTGAATGAGTGTGTTCAGGCTGAAGCTTCCTGGAGGGAGGTGCTTCTGGGCACTGAATTCAGTGGGGCAGGCCTGCTGACCCAAGGAGCTTATGATGGATGTGTGCCCTGTGGGTTTGATTAGTAGCCTCAAAAGAGTTTTTGTAACAAGTCTTGATGAACAATGGTATCCTGAGCACTTCTCATTTGCATTGCAAGTGGTTGAAGTTTCTCAATTCACTCTTTAATTGTGACTAAAAAGGTTGAGAATATTGGTTGAGAAAGGACAACACAGTCTTAAACAGAGAAGCAGAGTCAGGGTGCCTGCAGGGATTTTCAAAAGAGCACAATAGTATGTTTCAAAACTCCTTCAGGTTGTTTCTGGAGGAACTCACACTTGCACAGATGCACAACTCATTACAAGTTGTCGAATGAAATGGACATTCCACTGTGGATGGACATTATAATGTAGCTGGGGATTAGTATGGGGAACTTCTGCTTTTAAAGTTCATGGGTCTCTCATAAAACCTCTCCTTGACAAATGGATGGCCATTTTCTTGAGTAGGGAGGTGTCTGCTTGCTGTGTTTTTAATAAACAAGCTTGATTGAGGTCTCCACCACAATTGCCCCTGGCCTGGGTTTTCTTCCTTCAAGGAAGGCAAACACACAAGTGCTTTCGGTGTGTGTAGTTTGTCTGAACTGATTTTAAACCAAGTACCTTCACGTTGAAATCATAAAGATGATTTAGTACAGGGATGCTCGTAAGAACTTCCTTGTATCCTAACAGCCCTCAGAAGCCATTTTCTTTCAAGAATCTTTCCCATCTCCCCTAACATTAAGCATTTGTTCTTTATCCAAGAAAAATCTCAGTCGGCAGGAAAAGAGGAACGTGCCTTCCCCATTTGGAATTCTTCTGTCCCCTGTGCCCCTCATCGTCTCCTTTTACAAATAACCCCTCTCTCGTAGATGTGGAGAAAGCCCCCAGATTGCTCTATGTCGAGTGCTGAGAAGGGTCAACTCCCGCATTCATTCTCCTGAGGCCCATTCTTGAGCAATTTTCAGAAGAACAGAAAGTAAGGGGGTCAGCAAGGTCAAGCTGAGAGTTCTGACCAGCTTTGTGAAGCTGCCTTTGTGGTTGGAGGGAGGGCAAGCCCCCTCTTTTTAATGAACCCTGGTTTTGTCTGCAGGCAGGACTGTCCATTCCTGCTGGGAAAGGCAGTCAGTCAGTCCTGCCCCAGTGCTGTCAGCCAAAGCCAAATGAGGAGATCTTGGATGGGGGCATGGATGTGGCTATCCGGTGTGTCAGGATCAAAGAAAAGCAAATGGGATCCTGCTTCCGTGGAATCTGTCTCACTGCTGTGTTCCACAGGGTATCCAATGGTTGATTTCCCCAACGACCACCTGGCCTTTCTTCTGAGGTCCACCTGCAGGTGGACTCAAACCTCCAGTCTCTCCGTCAGCAGTCTAGCTAGCATGTATATTGTGAGCCAAGGATGCCAGGAAGGTCCTCACCGCTGAGGCTGGCACAGTCTAATGAGCTTGCTTGGCACAGGCATGAGATCAAATATTAAAGTTTATTTAAAATATGGCATGTCCGAAGACTGTACAGTGAAAAACACGGTGGTCTTTGATAGCAGAGACCGCCTCGTAGGCAGCTTTGCACTGCCGGCAGACAGAGTGGGCTCATAGATGGGAAAATCCCAAATCCACTGCCGTCCAGTCAATCCTCCCTCCAACTGACAGGACAGAGCTGGCTGCCACTGTGAGGTTTCTGCAAGTCTTTCCGGAAGGAGATGGACTCCTCTCTCTCCCTCTCGGAACCGCTAAGCCGCTGACCTGTCTCTGAGCAGCACGACATGGGACTAACGCACCACGGCTCCCAGGTCGTGCAGGGCACAAGTGTTTCTGAGCTACACGAGGTAACTGGAGCTTTAAACATGGAGACAGGGAGAAGGAATTGTCTTGGTGTTATCCCCACAGGGACTTTTGGCTGGATTAGCAAGAGCATTTCTCAGGTCGCTTGGAGGACTGGGTGGCTCTCAACCCTCCCACGTTGCAGAGTAGAACGGCTTCATACGTTTTCTTTGTCATAAAATTCAGGGGTTCCTAATGCCACAACCCTTTAATAGAGTTCCTCATATAGTAGAGAGCCCCCCCCCCCAACCATAAAAGCATTTTCATTGCTACTTCATAACTGTCATTTTGCTACTGCTATCAATCAGGCAACTCCTGGAAGAGGGTCATTTGACCCCTTAAGGGGTTGAGAACCACAGGTTGAGGGCCGCTGTCATAAATGTAAAAAGGCAGGTCTTTATGCCATAGAGTCGCTGAGGGGCTCCTGCAGATGAACTCAGTGGACACAAGGGTAATGGTCTTAGCCAGGGGTCCACATGCGGCCCACCAAGGACATTTACCCGGCCTGCGGGGTGTTTTTGCCACCACTGCTGTCCTGTTTAGCAGCCGACTCATCCCGGGCCTACAGTGAGTTTGTTCATAGTTTCTTTGTTTGTTTGTTTAAACTATAATCCGGCCCACCAATGGTCTGAGGGACAGTGAACTGGCCCCCTACTTAAAAAGTTTGGGCTGAGCCCCGGTGGCGTAGTGGTTGTGTGCGGGACTGCGGCCCACTGGGACAGGGGTTCAATTCCAGCAGTGGGGCTGGGCCTCCTACTCCCACCATCGGAGAGCAGTGATGCCCTCCCCCCCAAAAAAGTTTGAGGACCCCTGGTCTTAGCAGTGCTGATAGCAATAGTCTCGGTACTGCTGGGATCGAACTAGGTACTGTCATTTATCTGAAGCTCAGGAGGCGACAAGCACTGCACCCCAACGGGTTCAAGTGTGAATGTTTCCAATAGGAGGAGATGAGGCTGGGGCCCGGAAAGGCTCACTGGTTACAAAGAGGGTTCTTTCTGGGATGACTGGCATGGAAGAGAGTTGGCCATGCCAAACCAAGTCTGCCACGAGGCTCCGAATGTGTGTGGTGGGCGAGCGGTGGCCGG